>JAOVYV010000053.1:8604168-8619724 GCA_025674545.1 Hassar affinis
GCAGACTCCACACAGAAAGGACCCAGACCGCCCCACCCGGGGATCGAACCCAGGACCTTCTTGCTGTGAGGCGACAGCGCTACCCACCGAGCCACCATGTCACCCTCACTTGAAGATTTGAACCTTTAAATGTGACAAATGAGCAAAAATAGAAGAAATTTGGAAGGAGGCAAATACTTTGTTACGGCACTGTACCTTTAATGATGCAACAACGGCGGACAAGTGCGCTGTCCTGTCTCTTACTTTGTACTGCTCTGTTTTTAATGTTGTTTCAATGGAGAGAGCAGTGATAAAGCTTTTCATCATGCTGTGCTGTACTGCACCCATATAATGATAATAATGTTAATAATAAATTAAATTGAATTCTAATGAAAAAGGTTTTTAAGAGGACTAACTAAAGAAACAAGATTTCCATTTGGCACAGCACCTTTAGAGCTTTCCTTCTTTGAACTTTCCTGTGAATGAGCAGAGAATAATGAAGGTAGGACATGGTACTGGATATGTGATTGATGAATAGCTGTAACCTCCAATACCCTGCAAAAAACTGTTTAAGTGGAGTCTGTGGCCTTGTGAAGCATATGCTACAATTAGATTAAAAAAGTTGTTCAACCAGCATTTTTTCAAAAAGGTTTGAATTACAGGTCTAGTTAAGGTCATGGTATGCTGCCTTTGCAGTAGCTTGCAGTAGCTTACATTCATACATACCATGACCAACAGTAGTAGCCAACATACCAGTACAGTCGTTTCCAAATTTTAGTTCTTAACTGATAACTAAAGATAATAATTTGTTTTGTTACAATTAAAAAACACTCAAGGCCACGTGTATTTTAAAGCACATCACCACCTCTTGACATCAGTCACATGTGAATGGATCAGACATTGGAAAGTCAGCAATGGCTTGTTGTTGCGGTAATTTAAGAGGCCATTTTGCCTTTGTAATTACATTAATGAGGCATCCATGGTGCAAAGGCGAACAAAATGGGATTTTAAATACGTATTGACCAACATGTCACAGCAGGTTTCTTTTCCTCCCTTTTGTAATCAGGGTCATCTGGGGCAGGACCACATCTGCAACACTACTCCCTCAGACAACAGATTCACAATGCACAAATTTATCATCATTATTTGTAATCATTATTTGTACCTGTAAGAGTACAGCAGGAATACAAGTTGCAAAACGAAACCTTTTTAGTAGCACTTCTGATTTAGACAGACACAAAGGGTGCAGTCCTGAGGATCTGCTATAAATACCAAATATGTTACCATTTCTTACTCTGCTATGTCAATTACTCTTAAAGAATTCTGCTGTAAAGACAGTGCAGTCGCATCTGTGAACCACACAGTGCCTTGAGCAAAGTTATAGCTTCAGAGTCACTTCATCTCAATGGCAGCAATTAGAGGCGCCAACCCTCCACATGCCACCAAAGTTACGACACATCTTTCATCTACCCCTGAGCAAGTTAACATAAGAACGATGGAAATACAAGCTGCGGTGAGCAGACAAGCTCAATCTGTCACACACGTGCTTCACCTATGCTGCTCGCTGCATATTTTAATGGAAATTTGCAGTTTGTTCACCTAATGATGCATAAATCTGAAGGTTTATGAATTCAGGGGCAGAGGGTAGACACTTAAGCTGATTATTGAAGGTGACCTGCTAACACAGAATGGGAGATCACTTCTCTGGCTAGAAGCAAGGGCACTAAAAGATGACCCTCTTAAGCTTGTTTAGAGCATACCTCTGAGTCACCCAGATCTGGCTCTGAAGTGCAACAGCAGTAAATCATCATTACAGCATATACTGCAAAAACGACCTCCCTTGTATTTGGACTAACTCATCACACGTAGTAAAATGGAGATTCGGATATACGAGTTTGTGTAAAATTACACTGGACACTCTGTATCTGAAATCCAGTTATATTTCTCTTTGTGAAATCAAGCTCAAGCCAGGCAAAACTTTCATTACAATTGGTGAGATGACAAGCATACAAATGTATCCAATACGAAAAAAAAGTTTTACAGCTAAAAAACATCTAAGCACAACTGTAGGGGTTCAGTTAAGCTGAAGATAAAGACTAAGCTTGAGGATATCTTTGACTATATTGTACTGTAGTGAAGTAAATTTCAACTATAAATATAGTTGATTTATTTCCTGGAGTTTCAGTCTAGGATTTTCATTGGGGCACATGATAAAACTTAACGTCGATGTTGTTCGTAAACCTTGCATCTCCATACTTCCAAATATGTTAATATATGGGAATTAAAACTATAAACAGAACTATAAACAGAACATGTTATGGATAAAAGATGGAGATCCGAGGTTTCCACCCAATTTCGATGATGAAAACTGGACATTGATCAAAATAAATTCAATAAATAAAACCACAATAAAATTTAAGCAAGCAAATTCAATTTAATAAAAAGCAGACTTCATATTCTTCGTAGTGACTTCGTACTCAGCTACAGGGTCAACTAACACGCACCATTTCATTCCATTTTACACACAGATGAAGACCAATGCTCTAGAAGAAATCTTCTAGAAAAACAGAATTAGCAAATCTTCAACCGCCACCACAGATGCATTCAGATGCATTAAGGGAAGATTTATTTTTAGCCCCTACATCACCCATGGGCAGCCAAACACTGAAGACAGCCTGGTGGCCTGAACATAAAGTCTAAAAGACCATGAACTCTGTATTAGCCAGCCAAAGGCAGGAGCAGCGAAGCTCAAATAAAAGACATAAAGTGCACCTACCTGCTCCACCAGACACGGCATTTTACTCTCTCACATCCATATAAATGACATAGCTGAGATTTAGCCATGTGTGAGAGTGTGTGTTGTGCCCTAGTGCTGAGTAAAAGACAGTGAGGTCTAGCATGCAGTGGCTCTGACGAGGGCACCCACAGTGAAGGAAAAGTGAGCAGCAGGGTCAGTAGTGTGGTGACTTACCTCAGCAGGAACGCGCTCTTCAAAACGGCAGTTCATTATCGCATGATAAAAATAGCACCACTAAATAAACATGGTTGATGAAGTTGGCGAAGGTTTTATAAAAATCTAAGAAATTACTGTGAAACGTTTAGGTGGTGAAAAAACCCTTACCTGATAATGTGACGTTAAAACAAACAGTGATGCTGTATTTATGTCAGTGTGCACCTTGTTCAAGTTTTAAGTTTATTATTATGATTGTAATTATTATTATTATTGTTGTTACAAAATTACAAAAAATACAATTAAGCATGCAAGCTGTAAACAGTGCATGCATTCATTTGTATGAAGTATATAATTATACATTATCACCATTTTTATGATTTGCTGATAATCAGTAAATCAGTAAAGATCACTGTAAACCTCACTTGAATATTCAGTATATATATATATAATATCTAATATAATTTCTAAACTGTTTTAATACAGTATCTATACAAGCTGCCGTTTGGCATGTTGGATGGCCCCTGCTTAAATCTGCTTGTCTCACTGGTATGGCAGTCACATTTATTAAAATATCCTTTATTCAACAAGACAGATCTCACCCTAACCTGAAGCTGAGTGAATACTCATTTTGCATTTTTCCGTGCATCCAGGCATAAACATTTCCACAGCAGTACACACCTACCTTCCAGCCCACTGGGCATACTGTCACGACATCACACATCAAACAATAAATCAGAGCAACTCAGAATGCCCAGAAAAAAAAAAAAAAACACACACACATACCCACACATAACGTGTAGATGCATGTATAAAGCCACAGATAAAAGAAAATACATAAACAGTTTAGACCAAGAGCTAGTCATACTATGAAATATATTATGGGAAAAAAATATTATGTACCTTTACTTTTACCTAGGATATTGACATAATGGTTCCATGAAGAGAAATTCCAGAGAGATACAGGGGCGATATAAAGAAGAGGAAAGAAGCAACTGTAAGAGTCACGATCTTATGTAAGATTCAGAGAAAGGATATGAAAGGTTAACATTTGACCTAGCTCCATGCATTAAGGGCACAGCAGAGAAGGCAGGCAGAAGAGACGGAAGCTTCCAGATGTGGAACATGCCGAGACATGATGGCGCGAGTGATGGAGGGAAAGCATGAATATTGAAGAGAGCTAATGCTTTCCTGCTTCGTATCTTGAGAATACATGCCAGCACATTTATAAAGAACAAACAAACCCTCGAGAGATGTTCTTCAATCTCCAGCCCAACCAACCTGTTTAAAGCATTATTTTTCTCTCTTTATGAAAATGAGGTTGGCAAGCAACAATGGAATAGCAATCAGTTGCAGATGACTGAAACTGAAAAAAAAATAATAATAGAAAAAAAAAATACCAGAGTAGAGTATTTGAAAGAGTTAAATTAGTAAATAAATTGAAAAGACCAAACCATCCATTGAGTCAGTGCCAAGCCGGAAAGAAAGCAGGCCCAGTAAATCCCTACCAGCAGTGACGCGATGTGAGGAGCAATCAGCACAAAGAGCGAGAAAGAGAGAGAGAGAGAGCGAGAGAGAGAGAGGCAGAGGAAGGATGGAGGAAAGGGTGGGTAATGGCAGCAAAAAAGGGGGGGGTAAAGGAATAAAACTCATACCTTGGTCGCCCATCATCAGGTGCGCAAGACCTTAAGGAAAGACAAGAGCATAGTCAGCACAGAGAACGGGATCATGAGGAAGCTTTCTGTCACATTGACATGCAGGCATCTTGTGAAAGTAGGATGCCTGTGCTCCGAGACCGGGGGTGTGTTACAATTTCAGGGTAAGACAGGGGAAGGACGTGAAGGGGAGAGTAGGTGTGTTGGGGAGTTTAAAAAAAGAAAAAGCATTTCCTCAACCCAGTGGTTGTGATGCTTTATCTGTCACATGTGAAAGGGACAAATCTATAAAAGTATCGCTTTATTGTTGTCATAGATCAAACATTTCCTCAAGCTAGTCAACCCTGCCCAGAAATCTGATTATATAATTTTGACAAATGGCAAAATCATCATGACTAGACACCTGAAGATATTCATGCAGACTTACATATGACCTGAGCAGTCCTATTATGTCTTATACACTGTAATAAAATAAAGGTTTTTTTTATTTCAACAAAATAAAAGCATGAAGCTATCAGTCAGCAAATATATATGTCTGAAATGAAAACCAACAGTTCCCACTACATCTTTCACAAAATATCACCTGCAAATTGTGCCTTTCCCTACATACATAAAGGAATCAATGCCTTCAAAGGAACGAATTACAATAGAGCACATCTAGACTCTAAACAGAGAGTTTGAACCACCAGCCGGAAATACAAAATATGATTTGTCCCCAGTACTTACCCTTTGTCCCTGAGGCACACCGTCCAATTTTAGGAAAACTGAAAGCATTTAGCTAGCTTTGAATTTCTGTGTATATTTTCAATGGCATGCATTAGGGAGTGTATATCTGTTTGTGAGCTACCTGAACAAAAAAACAGAGCCTCTAAGTACAGAGGCAGGAAACTGTTTTTGGTTGATGGAATTTGGACAAACTAAGCAGGGACTGATTTTCTCTCATTCCCCCACCTCAAAAATATTAGAAGACACAGGACAGAGGCCAATCCCTGGGCATTCTGACCAACACCAACATTAAGCAATGGGCATAAAGCTAAAGATGGAAGGAAATGTTTATACCTTTTACCTTCTAAGTAACCTCAGAGATGGTTCCGGTCCCACATAGGCAAAATTTGGATTCACTTACCGTCCTCGAGCCCCCATATTGATAAAAACAATTACATTTTTGCATATTTCAGGAAGAAAAGTTTGAGATATGGAAATAGAGAGAGGTATATGGCAAAGGGGACTTGAGAATGAAAAGAGAATAGAAGTGTGTAGGTGTACCCACCTCCAATGTAGACCTCTTCTGGAGGACCGGCCGAGGCGTGGAGAGAAAGAGGAAGACATTGATTAAGAGGCATGCAGGCTAGAAGGTGGCCCAACCTTGAGGACTACCGAAGCTACATGCGTCTTATCATCCTGCACAAATGCCTAAGCCAAAACAAATGCTGCCATAAAAGGATAAACCACAGGATCTCATTTCCTTCATGTCTCCAATATCCATTTCTAGCTTTTCATGAGGTCCAGACTCTTAACTGTCATTAGTGTATTGAACTTGATGAACATTCAACCAGGGAGACATTTTTTTCATTGCTTGCCCAATTAGAGTTTGTCTGTTGAAATACTTTCCTGGTGAGTCCTTTTTGCTATTCCCATACTTCCTCCCCTCTGCAGCTGGGCCCCATTAGTGGTAGGGAATGTGCTCTATTGTCTTTGCACCACTTGTGCATAATGACAGAATATGCACTGCGTTCACACCAAGGAAGCTGCACATTTTAATATAAATGGAGTAGAAATTCAATCTAATTCAAAACAAACACATGTCTAATTTTAAATAAGTCTTCCTGGTTGAATTCATTTTACCGCAAGATGTTAGTGATGTTAGAGTGTTTCTAATGCCAATTAAACATGTATTGAAACTTTTAAGATTTCAGAGAGCATGCACAAACATGCAAGAAGTTAAATACCAGAAAGCAAAATGTGATCAATGTGTGATGATTAAGTCCTAATATTTCCGAATTAATTAAAAAATTTACTGCAAGTGCAGCTTTAATGTATAATAAATTAGAAGTTATATGAAACATCTCATGTTTATTCAAGATAAATTAAAAGGATTTGAAGGAAGGCAAAGCTGCTGTCTTAAAGGCAGCACATTTCTAAAGGAGTTCTAGAGATAATTTGCTCAGTCGTAAGCCATGCAGCTGTTAAATAAAGAAATCAGGTGATGCAGCATACACCTACTGAGAGAAAACAAAACCAGTCAGTTCAGGTCACTAATAATAAAATATACAGTACCTGTACTGAGATGGATTATTCCATATAGTCATCATAAGAATGAATGACTATGTTTTTTCTGACTATGTTTGCCTGTTTTCCTTCGCTACAGAAAAGTACATTACCTTAGAATAGAGACAGTCATGCTTTCATTCAACACAAACCACTCTTTCCTTGGGCCAGCCTGTTTTCCGGCTGCCCCTGTGATCCAAGTGTCCCTAAAATGCCACATCTATTTCATAATGTTTTGAAAGCATCCAGGCCTACCTCTGTTGTTTAGCATCTCAAGGGGAACAATGACCCAAGACTTACCACCGCAGTCTGCTCCGTTCGGCCAAATACAAATTGCATGCACCATAACTGCCACTAGAACAAAAATGCTGATAAATGAATGAATAATCAAGAAAATAAATGGTGCCATGGCATAAATAATGATAAAGAAGCATTAAGCTGTTTAGGTGCTGCATTGCAGGATGGCATATGTTTTTGCAGACCTACTACTACTGTGTCCTCTCTTGACAGATTCTTTTTTTTCTGAATAATGGGAATGTACACTGGCAATTGAATAATCCTCTTATAATGAACAAAGCATTCACATTTAAGAAAGAATGTTACTAAATATGAGGGCTGATCACTGAGAACTATCAAACAGACATCCTTTACAGTGTGCAGTATCGATTTTATGTTCACATCCACCCTCTGCCTCGACCACTACGACCTAAATGGGTCCATTATCATATTATGATATGTGCCTATAGTGCATAGTACATTGCTAATCCTATTTTACATCTATATGAAAGAGACGTGACGTTTCTCTCTGATCCACACTGGCTTGACTTTCATATATGGATTGTGTAACGTCACTCTAGTACTGCAGAGTCCAAGCACAGCGAGACACGTAGGCTCTTATCAAACTGACAGCTTGTTCTGAGTGCTGTCCATGCAAAGCGCTATGATTTTAGGCTGAAGGACAAGATGTACACAAAGAGAGCGCAAGCATATACAGTGGCTCCAGAGTTGGCTCGAGCAGGCATAGTGCAAATGCTACATGACCCATGACTTTATAGTGCCCTGTGTAAGCAAACTACAGCTTCTTGATTATGTGTGCTTTTCACACTGTCACTGTGTGTTATTCTCCAACATACATACCCACTGTATGTAGCCCCCTACGGGCAAGGCATTCTGTTACTAAAATAACTGTTACTACACTTTATCAGTTGGTGTCTCAGCGGATAGGGCTGTGGATTGCTGTTCAGAACATAATCTGCTCAACTTTAAGTCACTTTGGACAAAAGCCTCTGCCAAATGAGTAAAGGTAAATTAATTATGCATCAAGCTAATGCAACCATACCTAGAAGCCATTATTACTATAAACCTGCTGTAACCACTAGTCTTATAAGAATATTGTTAGATCTGCTCTAATTAACCAGATTACAACCACACAACAGAGAATTTTAAAAGTGTCTCTGTAAAACCAAAATATCACAAACTAAAGAACAACTGTATAAATATTACCATTACTCATAGCTACTCAAGAAAAAGATCCAAAAGTAAAGGTGTACCCAAACTGTTATGTTCTCATTTGTCACATTTGTCTTTTGTCTTTTCCGCTGATCTCTGAGCAGACTCATGGGCAACACTTTGGACTACGTAAAGGTTGTGAGTTCAAATTCCAGCACTACCACACAGCCAACATCTGCGTCTGAGAGCGAGGCCTTTAACCCTCAAATGCTCAGTTGATTTAGAGGTGGATAAAATATTATCTAAATCAATAAATCTAACTATGATTAAGTCAAGGGATACATCCAATGTTTGGACACTTGACATCTCTCTATTTGAGAAATGTCAAACCTCTTAGCTAGATATGCCTCAAATGGGTTTTCTGTAGTGAGTGAAATAACCATTTAGACTGGGCTGGTGCACAACTGCTCTAAATAAGTATAGGTAACAGAGCTAAACTGTGACACATTGCCTCTCTATAGCCTCTTCAATCTGCAAAACATCATGATGTTTAAACAAAGCAGATAATAGTTGAATTGTCAAACCGCTGCCTGTAGCAGGAATCACTGGTAAACCAATTCACCATTCCACCAAATGCTCCATGCTAATGTGTCCATACCATTTATATCTTTACAGCCATTACATATAACAATGAAAGAAGTGACAGCATAACTGGTTTTCCTTAATAACAAATAAATGTCCTAATAAACCAGCCCTTTCTTCCCAGCATTCCCAGCAGCATAAAACACATCTTATTAAATGTAGTTACTGTTATTCTTTGCAGCATGGGCTGTCTCTCCCACTGAGAGCTCAACACCTGCCTCACTAAAGAATATCATTACCACAACTGCCTGTCAAGAGAATGAATACGGGTTTGTATATTGAGCACAGAAACATTTAAACCACACATCCCTTTACTTCTGAAGAGTGTACAGTCCAGTTGGTGGCCCCTGACTGATGCCTTTGCCCATAAGGGTGAAAACAATCATTACTCCATAGGAGATCGAGGAAACAGAGACTATTTCCTGCTTCTCCCTCATCTCAAGGAGCTTAGGTTAATAATGAATCACCAAAGGAAAGTCAGAATAAGGATAGAAATGCATTAAAGGAAATAGGGTCATTCAATCAATGTTTTACTCCTGCATCTTTGTCACTATAGACATTAAGTTATGATGTATTTCAGTTCTCTTTCCTAGCTTTAAAAACATGCTAACAATAGGAATCCATAGTCCATTTTATTCATATCTTGTACAGGATTAAGGAGAAGGTGATACTATATTTATTATTCTTTGGCATCATCCAAGCCAATCTTTCAATCTGTAATGAAGCATGACACTAATATTCCGAGAGCTCTAGGTATGCCATTAACTAAGGCATTTGCATTTCAATTTGAAGCATTAAAACATAACTTAATAGCAGTGAATTGTGTCTTAAATTAAATCATCTACTAATCATCTATCCAACTCTAACAGTGATTCATTCATACTTACTCATTCAGTACTCTCTGCATTATGCAAAGCCCAAATTCTGCCTCACAGTGAATCATGAACTTGAATGGAGCTACTGCGATGCCTACAAAATGCTCATGTGTCACCCCACACCGCGTGTCACAGTGTCGGACTCAAGCTTTCTCTAAAGCACCCAATTCCACCAGCGCATCCTCTTTTTATTATGCTGATGAAGATCCAATATCATGTTGAGAGCTCAAAAAAAATAATAATAAACCTTTACAGCAATGCCAAATTGTACTTTTGTTTTCACAGAATAATCCTCATACACCTGCAGGTACAGTCCCCAGTCTGGATTACTAGGATTACTAGGTTAAAATGTAGACTGTGGATATGTAGTTTCCTTGGCAACATGGCATGTCATAAGCCTGAGACACAACAACATGGAAACCATCAACAGACAGGGTTGCCGGAAATATATTTTAAAAAATGGAGCAAAGCTGTAGCTGGGTAGCCAAAGAGGGAAGATAACTGGACACCAACCAGAACATCCTAAAACAATGAAATGTCTACAGACAAATCAAACATAATATTATTTCCTCTCATGTCAAAGCATGTCCATATATATTACTGCAGTAATTCTACCAACTGACTTTTATCAACTTTTCTTTGGATCTATGTGCATTAGTGTTGCATTACAGTTGTGCATGATCCACATGATCCTGAGGGAGTACACCCACTGTAACTTCATGTTTCCTAAACAAAACAACTCCTTATTTAAGTTGATCACACCTGTTATTATTATTTTTTTTGCATGTTGAAGGAAACCACTAAATATTCTGCATTCATTTCCATATACCAGATCTATCTGAGAACAATGATTACATTTTAATAAGTTTTATCTTTGGTAATGACTCTATATTCTCATCTTAAGAAGTATGAACACTCTGCAAAAGCTGTAGCAACAAAAATGCTTATTGCTCTTAACAATGGCCTTTAGTGCTAATCTAAACATGTGATGTAACATGACCAATGGCCACAGTGGAGGCCTGAAACAAACATGATGTGGCATGCACTTCTCTCAGAGGTACAAATGCAAAAGTATTCAAATTAAAAATCAAGGAAAAGACTATGTTGGGGGAAAACAAAAGACATTTCAACATTATAACAATGGCTCTTACCTTCACTGCAGTCTTTTCCCTGGAATCCTGTTTCGGAGCAGTCACAGATGGGTTCGTCGTTGACGATGCTGCACACTCCTCCGTTTAGGCAAACATGGTCTGCTTCACAAATGTCACTGTTGATCCCCTCACTACCAATTATCGCTGGCTCTGAACCATTCACCTTCAAATTGGTTATCCATCCTTTGTATGGAACCTGGTCTTTGATGGACGCAGACGTGAGCCGCAGAGCTACTGATCGCAGTTCGGGAGGTATCCCTCCTAAGAATAAATGACTGAAAACAGTCATGTCCCTTCTTTTAGACTTCACTTCCACCCACTTGATTTCTTCATCCACAATTAAAGTGGTGTTTTTGAAACTCCTGCGCACCGTAACCGCATGCCAGCGGCTGTCGTTCACCGCAGTATCGGAGAGTACAGTGGCAGGCTCGGCACAGAAGATTGAGAAGCGCAGACTGAGTCTACCGTTATGGAGCAGAAGTTCCAAGAAGTCACAGAATCCCTCGTCGTCAAAGTACACTAAAAGTCCATGTGAGCTTTTTGTTTTCATGTTGAAACTCATCTCGCTTTCACAGCAAGCATTCCACATCGGAAACCTTGCCCACTGGCCTTCAGCACCAGTGAACTCCATGCTAGCCCCTATGTCAACCAGGCAACAAACCAGTAGACCTATCCAAATTATATGCACACCGCTGCGCATGGAGAAGCTCATGGTGAATTCAAAAAAGTGATAAAAGGACTAAAACGGTAAATAATTATTTTTTTTAGTTTTATAATCTTAAAACAGAAATGGGTTCTCTGTGACAGCTATAAATTTGGACTAATTTTCCTTGACTCATTGTTCTCAAAAAAAGGGAAAAGGCCTATGTTATGGCCTAATCATAATTAATGTAGGCAGCATATAGCTGGAATATTACCCAATGTAATAACTGTAAAGAATATTTAGATATTGTATGAATAATCCTAAATAAATCTAATAAAAATATAGGCAGATTTTAAATTCCTTCAGTGGAATATAAATGGGCTGTAGTGTAACATTAATCAAGGTATCTGTCAAGGAATCCATCACATGAAGTCATGAAGGGCGCTTTCAAGTAAATTAGGCCACTATGGGTCATATGAATAGATTAATTAGTCATTGTGTTGGCCAAAAAACATAGAAACTTGTCAAAGTGAGGCTGATATGCCGGCCCCTGCAGGGCCTTCAGTGCTCACAATCTCTAATCACATCCAGTTTGTCATACTGATCCGCAATCTGAAAAGAATAAGAAACAATCTTCTTAAAAGTATAGAATATTTACAATTAATACAATTTTGATGGAAAAAAACAGCACTACAGTATGGTACTTGCAGTGAAACAGTGATGTGATGACCATTGAAAAATAATGACCAGCCAACTGCATTCATAAAATAAACTACAATCTTGGTTTATGAATAGGAGTTAACATTGCTAGCATCGTTAGTATAGTGTCCATTAAAGCTGCTCATTCTATATCCCAGATTCTTCACCCTACAATCTGTACCCCACACTCTTCATCCCACTATCTATACTCCACACTCTTCACCCTATAACCCACAGTCTATAACCCACACTCAGAAAGGCACAATCATTTTACATCACTCCATCTTATATGATAAAGCTTTACTAATGCAGTGTTTGAAATGAAAATTCTTGTACACTGTATTCTGCACCAGTATATACGCCAAAGTGTGTAGAATGCCTATGAGTAGTACACAATCTAGCATACATGTTGGTAAATCATTTGGTGTTCTGTGGTCACTTGACTTAAATTCACTTATGAATAAAGGTTCATCAGAATTATCTGAGACAGTTTCATTTCAGATGTTTCATTTGGTTAAATTTAATAAGAACAGTGTTATTTGTTGGAAATGTTTTCTGAGATTTGTGTATAAATTACATATTTATACCTATTTATTCTTTAGATAAAATTGATTACTTTTAAAAGTAAAGGAAAACATTTTAGCATTCCATTTCCCACCTTTTTAAACATTGCCTACTTAATTCATATAACTTTAAAAGACCTAACATACAACTCTGTAGTCATGCTTACGTGAATACCGATGGTAAAGGCTATGATTTATCAGATTTGTTAACTGTTTTTTTTTTTAGAAATGTGCATGTCTTCTGATTAAAAAAAATGTTACTCATTAAACTTTAATGGGTAAAAACAAGATAATCATAATCAGCTGCATTGAATGTAGGCCTACATGTTAACACCAACCTAAGATTTTGCTCTGAGTAATCGTGCTGCTGTTATGAACTATTTGCTCACCACCATCTTAAGCTTAAATTAATTATAATCCAGCTGTAAAAGCAGAAATAGCTGTGCAGACTTTCAGAGTAACTGCTTGAACCTGTTGACACTGTAGTCAATATTAGCAAAGGGGGAAATGTGCACAAATGTGTTACCCCTCATGCAATTATCCTCAGCATGTCACATAATGAGAGACTCCAAATGCGTCACTGCTACATCTCTCTCTCTCTCTCTCTCTCTCTCTCTCTCTCTCTCACACACACACACACTCTCTCTCTCTCACACACACACACACATCAATGTCTCTTTTGTGATGACTTTTCCGTGGCATTACAAGTTGAATAGAGATGTGAGATTGCATCTTCTAACTGTGGAATAAAAAAGCAAAGACTAAACGAAAAGAAACACAGAACGAAGGCTTACGAAACACCTACGTACACACACACACACACACACACACACACACACACACACACACACATTTCATTTGAAGAAGGCAGCAACATCTGAAGGACAACATTTGAACAACAAAGTGCATTTGGCATTTACCCCACTCCGGGAAACAGCAGCAGGATGATCTCATGGTGGAGGAGAAAAGCTGAAGAAAGAAGAGTGGGGGTGGGGGGGGGGGTGGGGGGCTCTTGCCCTAGTGTTTTTCTATTTATCATGGCATTTTCAATGATCACAGTGTGAATGAGTGGAATCATGAGCTTATCCGGTGTGTAAAAACCACAAGTCACAAGGAGCACATGCTGTTTTCAGAACGTTCCCCCAACACCACACGACTGTTTTAGCCTAGATCGCTATTGTTAAGATAAACCAGAGAGACAGCAGCAAAGTCCAGGGAGCCCTTTGATTTAAAATGAACCTCTACCTACCACTACCTACAAGAAAATGATCAAATGAAGCATTAATACAGAACTGCTGCAGACGTTAGACCACAGAGGTACAATTGTATGCATTTTACAGTTAAAGTCTAAAATGTCTTCCTGCACTAAGCTACATCATGGGATAGTATGATAATCACACTGACCATTCATGATTCATGAAATGCAGGACAGTAATATACATGATAAGAGGTACAATTGTATGCATTTTACAGTTGTGCTGAAATAATTATTATGTTTATATGAGAGAGCTGCATACCTGTTCTCATTTCGGAATGTTCGGATTATGGCTGCCACCGTGAACCGACCCGCAGTCCAGCCTCTCTCATGGTCAACCCATGCTTGATCACATGATCAACCAATGTAGCCCTAATCTCATCTGAGACAGCTCTCCTTGCTTCCCTTCTTTGCCCTTGTCCTCTTCCCTGTCCAACTCGTCCTCTTCCTGCCCTTCCAACTCCTCCTCCTCGGACCCGAACTCCTCGTGGACGTCCTCTGCCTCTACCGACTCTCCTGGCTCTCTCTTCGTTGTCATTCATGGTTCAAAACAGACATCTTGACATTTGACCTATACTTAGCCAATGATTGGTTGGTGTTCAATAAAGTAATGAGTGCTTACACATGTGAGGAGTGGGAGTGAAGCGCTGGTGATTTAGCGTGGCATTTTGATAGGTTGTGTTTGAAAGATGAAATCAAGTAACTTCCTGTTTGATCTTTGTGTGTTAGGTAGAAACTTGTGTGTAGAGTTTTGCAAAATGTGTGTTTGGAAATTGAGTCAGACACTGAGAATTAGTGTATGGTTTTGCAGACTTGGTGTGGGGTTATGGTGTTTGAAGGGCATGTTTAGAAAATTGTGTGAAAAGCAAAGATTTAGTGTGTAAACAGGTGAAAAAAAGACCTGTCAGTTAGAGCGCCCCCTGAGGACGAAATTGAACAAAATTTGGTGGACATCTAAAGAATGGAGCAGTGATCCAGAGTGTGAAATTTCATGAAGTTTGAGTCTTGACATCCCAAGATATTGGCTAGTGAATAGCCAGATTGTTGCTTTGAACATTATTCACTAGGTGGTGCTACTCCACAAAAAGAAAATGCAACTTTCAGGTTATTGCCTCGAAAAGTAAACTTCAGGGGGCACTAGAATGAAGGGCAACACACACCTACAGACACAAACCGTATATATATATATATATATATCGTATCAGACACGTGGCACTACAACCACACCAAGTGTCACGTGGATTGAACATGGCTAAGTCTGTGATATCATCAGTGAAAAAACTGGTGCAGAAAGAAGAAGAAGGCCAGGTGTATGCACTGTATGGTGGATCTTTCCCCCACATAGATAGACAATAAAACTGAAACACCTGTCATTTTAGTGTGGGAGGTTTCATGGCTAAACTGGACCAGCCTGGTGGCCAATCTTC
>JAOVYV010000053.1:8639936-8660360 GCA_025674545.1 Hassar affinis
GTGCCCTACGATGGATTGGCGCCCTGTCTAGGGTTGTTCCTGCCTTGCACCCTATTTGGCCGGCTAGGCACCGGCTCTCCTGTGACCCTGAAATAGGAATAAGCGGTTAAGATAATGAAATGAAAAATTATTATTATTATTATTATTATTATTATTATTATTAGAATATTATTAATGTTTTAGTATTATTACTATGTTAAGGTTCACAGTTACATGACATAGTTCATAGTTACATACATAGTTACATAGTTACTATCGTTACAACATGAAGTGTATGTCTGGACCAGCTGAGACATCCTGGTAATGTCAGGGGTAAAAAAATACTTAATAAGACCTCACAAACTATTGGGGAACATGATGTGCACAATTCTTATACAAACTGCAAAAAGCTTTTGAGGACATACACTTCAGCTGAGCATAGTAATAGGCAAATATATATAGCTATTGATTATCCATAATTGGTCTGTCTTTTTTTTAATGGGAAAATGAAGCATTGTTGTGCTTGGTTTGTCTATTCTGAACTATAAAACTCTTCCCTACTGTCTTCTGACTGACTTCCTGGCATCTATTTTCTCCTTCTTCCCTCCACAGCAGTGCAACATGAAGAGTGCTGTTTAGAACAGCTTCTGAGTCATTGCTAAATCAATTCAAATGCATTCTTTATGGGTGTAAGGTGCGCACTTTTAAAAAAAAAAACAGAACCAGTGCTTGACAATGTGCCTTTTTACCTCCATTCCCTTTTACACGCATAATCTAAAAATCTATTTCGATTGATTTGGATTTCTGTAAGCAGGGGAAGGAAGTTGAGTGGACAAAGTGTCTGAGAAGGGGACATGTGTGGTTCTCTGTAAGCAGCAACAAAGCACTGTACTAGCTCAGGTCTTTTTATTAGCCAATACATCATTTTACGTAGCCAATAACACAGTCCCTCACACAAAAGATAATGGATGTTTCTGCTAAGTTGCTGCTGGAGTCACTGTGGTGGTAATGTAGATTAATTTACTGTGAACAGATTGATTTTCTTCTTTTTGGTAGGACTCATTTGTTGTTGTTGTTGTTGTTGTTTTGCCTTAGTGTGATGGCATCTACAATAACTGCCCACCTGTGTGACATGGTATTGACTTTTGCTAGACTCACATTTGACTCTAGCAAATGTGTAACCAGATGCATTCAAATTTCTGTCCTCTCACATTACCCTTTCCTACTACATTTTTTAGACTTCTACAAAAACAATGTGAGATGATTGCATGGGGTATCATCAATGGACATAAACAGGCCATATAAAGCTATTTACAATGCTGCCATATGAAAGCTAGCGCCAAACCATCTGTTTTTTTTTTTTTATCCAGTCTTCATCAAGAACTCCCTCATCCAACAAAATGTCTTTTTATTTATTCCCTACACTATGTTTGATTTATGTTTTCCACATGGGCAGTGAAATGGGTGTTGCCTATCCTCTATCATTTTATCCTTACATTAATACATGCTTGTGTTTCCTTTTTTATTTCACCCACCACTTTTTTCTCCTACATGCTCCTGTTCTCCTCTAATCCCACACTCACTGTCGTGCTTTCTCCACACATTTGTTCTATGACAGGCAGTATTGGAGGCTGATGTAGACAGCAGCGACCCATGTCAACCCCACCCTCACTGTACAGTCAGCACTTCTGAGGTCAAACCTGATGTATTGCTGCCTGCAGAGCTGCACATTAAATATGAGGCCAAATAAAGCAGGGAGAGGAGGAGAGGAGCCTACACACCCCCATCCTTGCACTGTTCTGCCTACAGTGAGAGCGAGAGACAGAGAGCGAGAGACAGAGAGTGAGAGACAGAGAAAGAGAAGGAGAGAGAGAGAGAGGGGGACAGTTTGTGGACTCCCGAATCCTCTGTGTATTGTTTCATCTTAGCAATTATGTCCCCTATTGCCACATACTGACAAGCAGCATGAAAGAACAGAGGAGGAAAGTGAATACATCACACAAACATGTTCAGAGAATGGTGTTCCACTGCCCAGTTATCACCCAGCATGGAGCTGTGTGTGAACTTACTTTAAAATACCAATGGTTAAAAGGGGATGAATGTAAAATAGAGCTTAATAAACTCAGACTCTATTTGAGATAGACAACAATGAGCACATGTCTAGTTAATAATGGCTTACAGGTGCTGATGTATACTGTCCATCAAAAGTTCAGGTAGCCTGCCTTTTTGAATGTTTTTAATTAAATTTGCATTTTCTTTGTGAGTTGGTGAGTGAGCAACAATGTATTAAATGGTAAAGTTTATTTTGAGGCTGGCATGGAGGCACAGCGGGTAACATTGCCATCTCAGGGGTCTTGGGTTAGATCCTGACCTCGGGATACTATCTGTATGAAGTTTTGTGTCCCCTTAATGTGGGATTTCATATGGGTTTCCTCTGGGTCTTCTGGTTTCCTCCCACTGCCCAAAAGCATGCAAAACACTGTTATTTTACAGGGTTCTCCTTTAAATGACTTAGAGCTTTGCATTGGCTTGGAGTAAAATACCAGAAAGCACAAAGCATACTAGGAGTGAGAATGGTAAAAATTCAACTTGTATCAACATTTGAAAATAAGTGGATAATTTTTAGTGACCTTTTTAGGTGACTAGGTTTCTATGCTAGTAAAACAATTCAATTTAGTAAGGCGCTAAAATTCAGCCTTTAGCAGAAAAGGTGAGTTCAAATCCCAGCACTGCAATCTGCCATAGTTGGGTCCTTCGCAAGACCCTTAAGCATCATGTGCTCAGTGGTATCTGGTCTCAACTTTAAGGTGCTTTGTATAAATGTTTCACACAAATAATCAAATAATCTAACAGTCTACCAGCAATAAGCCAGTACTAGTATTGCAACATACTGCAATATACTGTAAAAACCTTACACTACATTGCTAGAAAAATATTTTATCATTATTTACTATAAAATTAAAATTTTACCTTATTTTTTTAAACAGTGCAGTGTATTCTTATAGGTCACTTTTTAAGACATATCTACCTTGTCAGTCAATTTTGTCTGAAACTACAGCTCTTTTTTATGTGCAGTATGTGTTACTCATTACTCATGCCTGCAACACACTCTAAAAAGTTGGGACAGACGCAGAATAAGACACGTAATACAAGTAAAACTGTGAAAGGTTCCACAATGAGCAGTTTAACTGGTAACAGGTGAGGTCCTCAAGATTGAGTATAAAAGGAGCATCCACCAAAGGCTTAGTCTTTGCAAGCAAGAGTGGGTCATGATTCACCACTTTGTGCCAAACTTAATGAGAGAATTGTCAGTCAGTTAAAATAAAATGTTTCTAAGCACATGACTGCAAAGAATTTAAGACTTTCACAATCTACAGTTCATAATATCATTCCTCATAGAGGAAGCTATATTTTATGATATATAGTATATTATTTGTGCACAGAAACACTGATGAGTTCTCTGGGTTTGACGTCATCTGAGATGGACCAAAAGACAAAGAAAAAGTGTTCTTTGGTCAGACAAGTCCACATTTCAACTGGTTTTTTGGGAGAAATTAGTATTGGATTCTATGTGACAAATAAGAAAAGATGATCCACACTGTTACCAATGAAAAGTGTAAAAACCTGGAATCTATGACGGCACGGGGGTGCATCAGTGCCATGTGTGAAAATATCAACACAGTTAGTAGTGTGGACCATTATATAATTGACAGCACTACCGCCTTCCTCTTCAAGTATCTTTTGCACATCTTTACACTGTGTTTTGAATGGTTTAAATATTTTCTAACATTTTTTTTCAAGTCATGTTCCTTTATGCCATGTACATACAGTGAGTAAGACAAAGTAATCACAATAATCCAATCCGTAATTTTGCAGCTTGATTGTCCTTTCCCTATATTTTCATTTCATTTTCTCAAAAAGTGGCTTTTTTCTTCATCTAAATACAGCAATCACATCTGATCTGCTTCAAATCATCACAACAATGTTTTGACAAAGGCATGTTTATCATGGCAAACTTTCAGCATATTTGGTGTGTGAAGTGCAGAATGTTTACTCATTCTTCGTTCATCAGTAGTACTAGCTTTAAAGGTCTAAAGAAGGTTAGTGAGAATGAAAGCAGAATGCAGCTTTTGTAGGGGAAGGTCTGGGTGCCTTGAGCAGTATTAGCAATCCCCCAACTCTGGAATTAGAGCCCTCACAGCGGGGCGAATGGGGGGTGACTCGGCAGCGTAATCACAAAGCCGAAGCTAATGCTAACGCTTGCCCATAGGAGCACCACTCCTCTCTGCTTCATGTGTCAAACAGATTAGCTGCTCTCAGTAAATCACCAACTGAGAAGCTTGTTCAAAACACTCTGGGTCTGGTTATAGGAGTCTCTATATAAAGATCATAAGAAATTAGTCTTGGAACAGGCTTAGTTAATCAATGACAATCCAGTGCTGAAGCCAGGAAGCAGACAGGCAGGCTCAACCATCTGCTAAATGCAGATGCTAACTGTCAATCAAGCTCCACCATACAGCCTGTGTGATTAAACCAATAGATTATGTGTCAATAAATGAAGGTAGTGCCCCCGGATACAGTTATACATATCACCCTCATCTACCTGGCATAGGAGGCGTTGCACTTAACATGAGGTATATGTAAAAGACATTAGACACTTGATGCTGAGTAACTTCCTCCTACATAATTCTGACGTGACAGAATTATTTCATGCAACTAGAATTAAGCTTTTTGATTACATAGTAATATAGTGGTCTTTCAATTATGCTGTATCTTGTGCAGCAGCAAAAGACCTTAGTGTGGTTGTTGATTTTTAACACTTTCTAAACAAAATAATAAGGATCATGTCCAAACCCCACCTCCAGAAAAGTTGGGACACTTTCTTAAAATGCAATAAAAATTTAAATCTGTCATTTGTTAATTCCGTTTCACACTTTACAACTTTTATTTAACAGATAAAAGGACACCCGCCAAAGGCTTAGTGTTTGGAAGCAAGAATGGATCGTGGTTCACCACGTTGTGCCAAACTTCATGAAAGAATTGTCAGTCAGTTCAAATACAATGTTTCTCAGTGCAAGATTGCAAAGAATTTAGGTCTTTCACCATCTACAGTTCATAAAATCATGAAAAGTTTCCGGGCCTCAGGGGAAATCTTGGTGAGTAAAGGCCAAGGGAGGAACCGCTGCTAAATGTGCGTGACCACTGAGCGGTATTGTTTGAGAAACTGTCATGCCACCATTATGGACATAACCACATGGGCTTGGGAGTATTTTGGAAAATCATTGTCATTTAACACAGTCAGCCACTGTATCAATAAATGCCACCTGAAACTGTATTATGCAAAGAGGGAGCCATATATTAATTTTGCACAGAAACATCTGCGAGTTCTCTGGGCCTGAAGTCATCCGAAATGGACCGAAGGACGGTGGAAATGGGTTCATGTTCATGGGTTCAGGTTATGTGCCAAATATGAAAAAGACCAACTAGACTGTTACCATAGAAAAGTGCAAAAACCAGCATCTGTGATGGCATGGGGGTGCATAAGTGCCCACGGCATGAGTGATCTGCTTATACAGTATGTGAAGGTACCATAAATATGCCTCTGAGTGTGTTGCAGACGTGACTTTTGGCTGTTAAATAAAGGTATAAGTAAATTAACAAATTACAGTTTTCTCTTTTTCTCATTTTAAGAAAGCATCCCAACTGTTCTGGAAATGAGGATTGTAGTTAATATTACTAAGATAGACTTTTCTTATCTAAAAAAAGATAAAAAAATATATGGCTCGGTGGGTAGCACCGTCGCCTCACAGCAAGAAGGTCCCGGGTTCGATCCCCGGGTGGTGCGGTCTTGGTCCTTTCTGTGTGGAGTCTGCATGTCCTCCCCGTGTTCATGTGGGTTTACTACGGGTACTCCGGTTTCCTCCCACAGTCCAAAGACATGCACGTTAGGTTGATTGGTGTCTCTAAAGTGGCCCTAGTGTGTGTGTGTGTGTGAGTGTGTGCCATACAATGGATTGGCACCCTGTCTAGGGTTGTTCCTGCTTTGCGCCCTATGCTGCCGGCTAGGCACTGGCTCTCCTGTGACCCTGCAAAGGAATAAGCGGTTAAGAAAATGAATGAATGAATGAATGATTTGTAAATAATGAAATAATAGGCAGCACAGTGGTGCAGTGGGCAGTGCTGTTGCCTCACAGCAAGAAACACTCGGCTTCAATTCCTAGCCTGGGCCAGGGTCTTGTCTATATGGAGTTTGCATGTTCTCCACGTGTCAGTGTGGGTTTTCTCCAGGAGCTCCGGTTTCTTCCCGGAGCCCCAAGACATACAGTCAGGGGAAATTGAGATACTAAATTGCCCCTAGGTGTGAATGTGTGTGTGAAGTTGTGTATATCTTGTGTTTTGCCAGGGTGTTTCCCTGCCTTCCACCAATTGAGCGCTGGGAAAGTCTCCAGCCAAACCACAGACACATTCCAGCATTAATAACGAATGACTTACAAGCAATTAATAATTTAACAAGTATTGACAAACTTTTTACTAATCTTTTTAATGATTATTTCTAATGACTATTTCATTATTTACTAATCATTTACAAAACAAATGTTTTGTTAATAATTAGTTCATTATTAACTAAAACATTATAAATGCATTACTGCCATTCATTATAATGTCACATACTAATTCATATAATGTGACTACATAATGCAGAAAACCTTGTTCATACTTTTGTTTTTATTGTAATGCCTTGCTGTCTAGATGTTACAATAGGTGCAAAAAAGCTCCAGTTACTCCAGAATGCAGAATATTAGAACCAGAATTATAAAATACTACTATTGAACTATCATGCACTGAATGGTCTCACCCCACAGTGCTCGAGTGAAATTCTAGTCTTTTATGATTCACCATGCCTGTGCTTCAATCAAAAGTTGCAGGCTCTTTGTTGGTACCGCTAACAAAAAAGATTACAGCAGGGGGTATAGCTTTCTCTTACAAAGCACCACAGTTAAGGAACAGCCTTGCATTTATTGTTTGGGACATAGTGTCAGTTTTTGAATCTAGCTGAAAACATATATGTTTAGACAAGTCTTTTTTTTCTCTTTCGTGAAGGCACAGATCATGGGTCTGAAGTGTTCTGTTACATTCGGTTGCTTGAATGCTGTCTTGTTCCTCACAAGGTTTCTTCCTTATATCACCTCAGGGAGATTTTGCCACTGTCACATCAGAGTGACGGGGACATGTGGGATAAGTTTAAAAATTTTATTTAAATGTTGTATCCGGATTGCTGTAAAGCTGCTGTGTGACACTGTCCAGTGTTAAAAGCGCTTTATAAATAAATTGAAATGAATTGAACATTAGTACAGGGAATTGAAAGCATTATGCTAGATAGTTGTGGTTTTGTTTCTGTAAGCATTTATCCCTTACCATCATGTCTGCTCCACAGTGGATATCCCATTGCTGCTGCATTGTTTATGAGCAGCAGATTGCCATGGAGATATGGAGATGCCTGCAGCACACTAATAAGGCTGAGCGAGTGCTGGAGCCAGTCAGAGTGGCCTCAGAGTGCCGGCCCCCAATGAGCGCCACTCTGATAAGGTCAATGAAGATGATACATGCCTGTTGATGTTTGCTGAGTGCAATGAGACCCTCTCTCACTGCTTCATCCCCTCTCCATGCTTGTCTGCAGATTACTAATGCATGCATCTGGGGAGGAGACCTGATCACCTGCAGTCAGTGGTAGCCTTGAGGACTCATGGAAGAATGCAAATGGAGGCTAGTCATGAGGAAAAAAATTCCTTTCGTTGCAATTTAGGCTGTGGCGTTGTTCCAAAAGTTACCTGCACTGTGAGTCTATTTATAGATTCTATTTATAGACACTATATTATAGACTCTATAGGAAGTATCAGGTACTTATAGGTGTCTGTGATTGACAGACCTTCATTTAGTAACATTGCTTCAGGGAATAGCCTTGCAATTTGTAATGGTTCAATAGTGACCATAAAATACATCTATAGTGTAATAAACATTCAGTGTCAGGGGAATATGAGATCAAATTTTGAATAACTGCCTTTTTAATGCATCCCTCTCCAATTACTTACCAAACATAATAAAGCACTGATATTACATTTAACATTAACTGTTGTAAATATAGACATCGTTTTCATGGAAGTACTATAGCCAAATGCAGCAAGGATTACTTACTTATTATTACTGTAACTCATGTAAGTCTTTTACTTCAGAAGTCCTTTCACTCTGTTGCTATGTTCTGTAATTGTAATTTCTTTGGAACGAGTGCTGTATTTCCAAAAGCTGAAAAATTTTAGAGAGGCACAGGAAATTGGAAAGGTTAAATATGTAACACGCTTTTAATGGGCTCTGGAGTATCTTAAATGCTTCATAATTTCCCATGCCAATATAACATGTACGTCATGCACCAGTCAATTTGAGAAAAATGGTCTAGTTTTAATGACGTTCATTGGTGCACAACCTGAGCTGCCAAAGACAAATGTAAAATCCATGGATTTCTTGGATAATTCTTTACCATGTATCATGCACATTTATAATAATTACAGATTACAAGGCAAGCGTCCATGATCTTGACAGACTGATTGTGTGCATGTGTATGTGCATATGTGTACATTCATGCACTCACATACTAAACAGGAGTGCAAAACCAGATTTATCCATTCTTATCTGTCCAAACATCTCAGAGTAACAAACAATATCTCCTTTCAATGCCAGTCAAGTCAAAGTTTTTGTGCAGTGCTTTGAATAGATATTGTCACAAAGGAGCTTTACATAAATCCATATACAGATCGAGATCCCTAATGAGGAAGATAGTAGCAATAGTGCCCAAGATGACATAAGGAAAACTCTTTGACAGGAACTAGACACAAAATGTAACCTATCCACTTTTAGGTATAGTAGAATTACAAATAATTATAGTTCATGGTTGTAGTATAAAGTCTGAATAAGAATCCTGGGATAAGGACACAAAATATGGAATGATTACATCTGCAATTCTTATAATATAATTCTCCTAATATCTACTAATACAAAGGTGGGCATATAGTGATTTTGGAATGTGTAGCTCTTTACAGTGTCCATGCAGTTTCATTTCTAGCAGCAGAAAGTTTCAGATGAAGAAGCAGGAGGAATAGAAAGGAGAGTCCAGTAGAGAGGAGAGGAGCCAGAGCAAGTGTGTCACAATCTGGTGTGGATCAGGGGTGCAAACACAGCTCTTCAGAGCGAGAGGAAACAGATTATTAAGTCTGCTCTAATCCTACAGTGGTGGGAAAACATATACACACTGAAATACTCTAGGTCTAGCTATGACAGCCTAACTAAAAGCTAGCGTCAGAAGGTAGCCCAGGCATAAGAGCTCCTTGGGACATAAAGCAGTCAGTCTCTTTACCATGAACAAACCTGATCACATGGCAGAAGGGGGGCAAGAACATGAAACATCCTAATTTATAATAATTCCCAATGGCAAGGACCCTCTAGATCTGCACCTGTGCCTAAGAGAAAATGTACTGGATCATCAAGATAGTCCAATGTAGTTTTAATAAAAGCATGAATTCTTTTTCTACATTATGTAAATAAATTACATTGCAATGCTTAGAATATTTCTGAGATGAATAAAGGTAAGTACATGAGCTTTTCATGAGAAACTGGAGTCAACCAAGGTCTTTCACTGCTGCACTGAGAGGCCATTTTTCATTATAATCAGAAATCAGAAAGCTTACTTTTAGCTGCCCACAGTTTTAGTGCTTCTGTCAGATTTAAGTAGGAGGAAGTTACTCAGCATCCAGCTCAGCTCATCACTGAGTTGGTGTCTGTTATCTGGCTATGTTGAATCACGTAGCTGTATATCATCAGCATAGCGGTGGAAACTAGTATAGTATCTAGCGGTGGAAACTAGTATAGTCTATACCCAGACCTACTATATACAGATATACAAAACTGTGATTCTACATCTGATAACTTTTGCAAGCACCAGAAGTAAGACTAGTGAGTGAAGTGGGGTGTTCAGAAATGCAAAACGTATGGTATTTCACACACACACAACTTGCATTATCCCTTGGATGATAAGAGTTTTATTTTTTTATTCTGGAAGTTGAAATCAACTATGAATTGCATCACGAACCCTGATATCAATAGGCTGAAGCAAATCTTTTCTATTATCAACATTATAAAAGGCCTTTGTTAGTTATTCTGTAGGCCTGTTGTCAAATGCTGAGTAGGAGACAAGTCAGCTATGATTGGGCTTGCTGATGAAAGCGTGAGACAACTGTGTGTGTGTGTGTGTGTGTGTGTGTGTCTGATGATAAGTCTTACTCTCAGGGGCCAGTCATCATGTTAGAATTAAAGGTGAGGCCTGTAAGTATGATTGCCACATTGTGAGGAGACAACAATAGCACCTAATGTGTCAGGTTCTTGGTCACAGTGAACAATGAACATTGAAAACCTTAGGAAAGAAAGCAAATCCTTGTGAGGGTAATGTGTCTGGTACACCTGCAAAATAGTTGATCAAAACACCACTTTAATTATAGCACCATAAGTGAAATGCTTGATTAAATGTCTCAATGATGTATGAACCACTGGGATTGCTAACAGAAAGACTGAGGAAAAAGAAAAACAAATTATTTCTTCTAATGTTTCAGAGATGAATAAAGTTATTGGGCAATGCCCACACAAGACCCCCGCCCATCTCCCCCCTCCCCTTGATACATTCAGTGCACATTTTATCAGATACACCTACATGTAATTTGTTTTCCTATAGGGAGCTAGCTAGTGTTTTTTTCCTCTGAATAACTGAACAAAAAAATGCACAAACGTTGCACAAGCACAAAAATAAATGTTGATTGTGCAGGTATAAAATTTTGAAATGTAGAAGGTTAACAACCACAACTGCTCTGTGGTTTACTACTCAATGTGTTTAACATCAGCCTCCACTCTACTGTAATGAAAGTGGAGTGATGGAGATGATGGAGGCTGCAAGATTATAAGTGGGGATGAAATCCCCAAGCCAGACTTCTGTATCCTGTGGCATTCCTGAATGAGAGGAGCAGCTGGGGAAGGTGTTTGTCACGGTGTGCTGAGCTTTGAACAAGCAGAGCCATCTGGAGCTCTTCTACTCCCCTCAATAACACAAGGCTGTATGGGGCCCAAGACTAAGAGCGCAACAGCGTCAGAGATTCAGAAAGCCTTTCCTTCACGCTTAGAGAAACCACATGAGAAGGATTAGGAGGATTTATCACTAAAGGTTGGGGTGTGTATTTAGTGGGTGTTTTTATTGCAGGAAAACAGGGGAACATTGTGAAATAATTTACATGTAAGATTAAGTAAGTCTAAACTTTTCTTTCAGAGTCTGGCATTGTTGAAACTACAAGTATATTTCTCACAAGTGGTGGTTTAACACGGCACAATTGCTTCCACTCAGTAGGTTATGATTTAGATTCTTAAGACAATGCTTTGGTATTTGACTATAATAATACAATATATGATACAACATAATGCTGATTCTTAAGGCAATAATTTGATATTTGGCAATATCACTGAATGTGCTGTGATACTGCGTGATGCAATGAAATGTATTAGCTTCCTAACGATATGTGACCAGCTTTGTTCAAAATCTGAGGTAGGGATACTAGTAATTTGTGAATGATGTTGTAGAGAATGACAGAATTATGGGTAAATCATCTTTCTAGCCTATATACACACCGGTTTCAAAATATGATTTATTTTGTACACATTATATCTAAAATAATGTGAATTATTCTGTACAGTTCCATGTCCTTTCAGTAAGAATGCTTTTCTAATCAGTTATAATTGATAATAAACGTAATCATTGATTCAGACTGTCTGATCATTGCACACCTAGCAAAACCCATTATTATATTCCTTGCAGACTGATTCTTTTTGAGCAGGATGCATTAGTCTTTGAACTTTTAATGAAATATGGTCGGGTTTTTTGGTTTCTCATCATCAAGCTTTCCTTTGTATCTGTTATTTGTCGTCATGTGTGCCACAGTATGTTTTATAGTCTGTATGTTGTTTGCCTCGTATCCATGGTTCATGGTTATAGTTCTTGTATACACAGATTTAGTGGTTGTGTTTGTTCTTTATATAGTAAATTATCTGCACATGGATCCACCTGCTACTAATAATGCTCACTCAAATATTTAGCAATAGAATGGAGCTGCTACAAAAGACCACAAAATTCAATTTTGTTGATTTGGTGATGAAACTGTATTGTTTTCCTTCTTACCTGAGAAAGCTTGAAATATAAAATGTACGGTCATCTCAGAATTTCATCTCAGAAAAGGTCACACACTCACAAGCATAATTAAACCGTGAGTTTATACTAAGAAGCAAAAAAAAAGACCTGCATGGTCTTTTAAACAGCATTTGAAAACTGCTTACGCCTGCACATCTAAAATGCATTAGAGGTGTATTACGATTTCTCTATTTGTTTAGTGCTCAAGATATCCATATCTGGTGTAGGATATAGATCCCAAACTGGAAGAGGTTCAAGATGATTTTTTTTTTATTATTATTATTACAATATGAACCCTACCTACTGTGTCCTGGACAATTCAGTGCTTGAAATGCCAGCACCAGACCTCTACAGCAGGTTCCAATATCCCAAAAGAACACCAGCAGCATACATGCAGAACCATAGATAGCAGCCACAATCAAAATAAGTGTGCATGTTTGCGGGATGGAGCTGAAGGTATGACTAAAACAACCCTCAGAGACTAGTGGATCATTTGGAGTAAAAGGAAAGAGATCCAACAGAGAAACAGTGATGGTGGATGCAGGAAAACGTAACAGCATGTTCCAATGTAACTCACCGCTGTTTTCAAGAAGCATACCCTCAAGCACATCATTGACTTCTTGGTTGCCTTCACTTTACAGCTACCACACATGAGCAACAGGACCACTATGAGCACCATAGTTCGAATTACCCCAATGAAGACCCAGTACCCCCCAATGAGACAAAAAAATAAGTTCTCGGGGGTACTGGGTCTTCATTGGGGGGTATAGTATAGTATAGTGATATGATAGTGGTACCCCCCAATTATGATGGGGTAATTCACACTCTGATGAGCACTGCTTCTACGTGACAAGCTACATGTAAGCAGATAATTACAAGTAAGCAAGATTAAACTCAGCTAACATTGTACAAAGTGCTATAAAAAATAGACAGGTCTAACATAAAAGTCTACTTTATAAAACAAATAATAATTTGATAGTCCAATAACACCAAGTCTATTTTAAAAGTAAACACCACACATTATAAACACACTTTATGTAAGAAACATTATGTCCAGCACTGAATAGCAGACTAGTCCATAATCTCAGTGCAGTTATAAAAAAAAAAAAACAAACAAAAAAAAAAACAGTTACCTTGAGCTTTAAGTGAGAACCTGGAATAGTCATAAGCTAGTTCCAGAGAGAAAAGAGAGAAAATACACATAATATATATGTTTTTAAAAATCGAAACCATTTAGAGCTTTACAAAGTCAAAAAGCCTTTATACTGTGTCTGAAAGTGCAGAGAGAACAGAACCAGTAATATCGATCCTATTTTTATTCTAGGATCTGTAAATGGAACAGAAAAAACTTTTACACCATTTACAACAATAAGCAAAGAAATAAAGTAAACTGAACAGGACAGAATTTTTTTTGTTGTTTTTCATTTAGTTTTAATATTTACTTACCAATTTATGGGTTTGGAACTGTTGCCATTGTTTGCAATTCTTTGCAACTGTATACAATCTCACACAATGTTTCTTCCACATATTGAGTTTGAGAGAAATTAAGCATATGGGGGGGAAAAGGACAGAACCAAAGAACCATCCTGTAAGTAACGCCATAAGTAATGTAAGCTGGAGAGGAGAATGAAATTTTAATATTACTAGCAAAAGTCCTATGGCTAAGATAAGATTTATGGAATTTATGTGCAGTTCTGTAGATATCAATGTGGGGATCCAAAATCCAAGATTTCATGGACAACAGCGTAGAACATCCAAGATCCAATGATCCAATAAATGAACAAAAAAAAATTCAGGGTATAGAAGAAATTTCACAAAAGGACTTAATTCTACAGAAAAAAATAAAAGTTTAATCTATAGGATATAAAATAGCAAAAATATTTAAAAGTTGAAACTGACCAGTGCCATCTTGACAAAAACATATTAAATAACTGGTTGAAATACGTGTTACAGTAGTTGAAGGTTGTGATCATTTGTTCCTTTGCAAGAAATGAGACAAGTCCAGGAAGTCAGACATAAATCAAACCTGTCACAAATTCCTCTGTGCAAATGTGCAGCACAATATCCCTTGTGTTGTCTTAAAGGTAAAAATAATGCCATGTAACTATGTATGCGAGTAGAGAAACCCCCTTAAATGATCTTTTTTCATCTTGAAATTTGGTGACGTTTCCTAAAGTGACCCCAAAGTTCAAAAAAGTGAAACATTATCTTTTTAAATACTTCCATAAAAGCTGTGCACCACCACAATTTACAAAAACCATAATGTCTTATACACATAACACAGACACATACACAACCCCCCCAAACCCCTCCAACAACCCCAAACATGACTGAAAGTCACAGACAAAATAAACAACATTTCAGACAAAATCAACATTTATTTAAAGCAATGTTTATTAAAGGGGAATGCAGTCAGATGCTATACAGGTGCTGCTGTATGTCCAATGATTAAATGCAATCTTTCTAAATGGTTACCAAGGAAAAACCCAGATATTCATGAAGTTTGTAATGAGTAACAAATAGTTTCTTCATGCAAAGTAGATTTGGGATTTAAAATTCAGTTAAGCTGTTTTATTTAAGGGGTTTAGTGTAGGCAAGTCATTTTTGACCCTTAGGACAAGGGGAGAGTACAGAATGTTAAGGAATGTTAAGACTACACAAGGGATATCCAGCATCACAAAAACTTCTCCCATCTTCTTGTTTTGAGTCCATGTCATGTGCTGTCATTTTGATTCTAGTCTTGTCTTTGTCTACTTATACTATGTATAATTATACCATTAAACCATACACAACCATAAGTTGTGTCTTCATGAAGTCTCATTCTTTGTAATGTGCAGCTCTGAGCCATATTTCCTGTTTCCTGATTTTTTTAAATGTCTGCCTGTGTTTTGAGGTTCAATTATTTTTTCCAAAGACTTCAGTACACTATGAGAAGAAGTAGGAGACGAAGAAGTGGCAGAACCATATTATAGCATTCTGTGGTTCAGATCTTGTTTATGGAGCCCAATCTGCAACCCATGTTTCTGTAAATGAAATCTGAGAGCTAAACAAGATGTCTAACTTCAACACCTTCGCCCCATGCCCGAAGTGGAGAAACACATTAAGCACCTATGGTGGTTGTGGTATGTTTCATTGCTGGAGATAACTAAAAAACTATTCCCAAGTTTTACTCAGCCTCAAGACTGCCATCACTTGGTTACCCATGTGTGACTTTTGTTTGCACTCAGCCTTGGGAAAGCTACAGCATTTCAACCTGTAATTGATTTCTGGTAGCCCTGCCAATGTTATTTGAGCAGTGATAAATGTTAAAGCAGGACACTGTCATATAAGCATTCTTGAGAGTGTCAATTCTTCTATAGTTCTTTGCTCTGTGTGATGCTCAATGAGATTTAATGGCTTTTCCATCTATTGTAAAATTTATACTCTGGCACCAAGAGGAGTTCCTCTCCCTTCACAGCATGCATACTTCAGCTCCCATCACAACACCCACACTGACACTTCACAACCAGCACTAATAAATGCAATCCCTATGGGAGAATGTTATTGCTTGAATACAGACTTGGCAGATATTCTATTTTATATTCTATTTCCAGGTGTATAGTTAAATCCGAAGAACAAAAATGTTTTGTGTTATTCTAGGAAAAATGGCTGACATGAAAATAGCCATTTATTAGTCATAATCGTAATTTATTTACAACTGCTTATGATGAGTCTGGGGGAATACATTGTTTATTAAAATGCATTATTAATGAAATGATTTTATGCAATGTTTTTATATCAAATGTTAATTATTTGAAAGCTAAGTAAAATTACATTCAAAGTAACAACATAGATTAAGGTGTTTGATGTAACGGTTTAGGATCTTTAATTTAACCAACATAAATTCACAATCAAAATACCTGTGTATTTTCCTAATTTAGAACATAGAGATAAATCCAGAGATTTAATCTGTTTTAAACTGTGATAGTTACTCTGTTATTTGTTAATTCACTTAACCTTTATTTAACAGACAATGGGGCAAAGAAAAGATTTTCAGTGCTTTCAATTATGAACTTGTGAATTCTATTTGTTAAATATGAACAGATTTAGAAATTGATGCCTGAAACACACTTAAAACAAGCAGGGACAGAGACAAAATAAGACTGAAAAGGTTATACAAGTAACACAGGAAGGCTCCACAATTAGCAGTATAACTGGTAACAGGTGAGGTCATCAAGATTGACTATAAAAGGAGCATCCACCAAAGGCTTAGTCTTTGCAAGAATGGATGGGTCATGGTTCACCACTTTGTGCCAACCACTGTGAAAGAATTGTCAGTCATTTGAAATACAATGAAATATTGGTGTATATAAAGCCAAGGGTGGAAACCTCTGCTGAATGTGTGTGACTATCGAGCCCTCAGGCAATATTGTTTAAGAATCTGTCATGCTACCATGATGGACATAGCCACATGGGCTTTGGAGTACTTTGGATAAACATTGTCACTTAACACAGTCTGCCACTGCATCAAGAAATGCAAGCCAAAACTGTATTATACAAAGAGAAAGTCATATGTTAATTTTGTGCAGAAACACAGATGAGTTATGTTACTCTGAAGCCATCTGAGATTGACCAAAAGACAATGGAAATGTGTTCTATGGTCAGAGTCCACATTTCAGATTGTATGTGCCAAAGATGATCCAGACTGTTACAAACAAAAAGTGCAAACAACCAGCATCTGTGATGGCATGGGGTGCATCAGTGGCTGATCTATATATATGTGAAATTACCATTGATACAGAGGCTTATATTGGAATTTTGGAGAAACATATGTTGCCATCAAGACAACATCTTTTCCAAGGAATGTCTGTTTCAGCAGGACAATGTCAGGCTTCATTCTGCATGAGTTACAACAGCATGGTCTGACAGGCGTGTCTGCAGTCCAGATCTGTCTTCTATTGAAAATGTATGACGCATCTTGAAGAGGAGAATCAGACAACAGTGACCACAGATGGTTGAGCAGCTCAAGTCTTTTATTTTTATTTATACAGCAAGAATGGGCAGAAATTACATTGCAACAATTAATATTGTCAATTCCCAAATAATTAAAAAGTTTAATTAAAAGAAAAGGTCATGTGACCAAGTGGTAAACATGCCTCTGTTCCAAGTTGTTTTGAGTGTGTTGCAAGCATCAATTTCTAAATTTGTTTATATTCCACAAAAAGAATTTGGTTCATCATTGCTAGAATTGAAAATCTTTTCTTTGTCATTTTGTCTGGTAAGTAAAGCCTCAAGTGAATTAAGAAATTACAGAAGTCAGTTTTTACTGCATTTTAAGGAAGTGTCCCAACTTTTCTGGAAATGAGGTTTGTAGAAAGGTGATATAGTCGAATTGGCTGAAAGACAAGACAAGGAAATTAGCTAGCACTTCACTGTATTTTATCTAGAAAAATGGCTACAGTATAGTGTGCTTTTACCTTTTTACCTTAAATGGTACTTACAGTCTTAAGTTTTTTTAGGGCTTAAATACTATGGAAAATGCATAGCATGATAACTGCAACAAAAAAAAATCTAGGTAGACCATAAACTTTCTGGAGACAGGGACATTAAAGCACATACTACACTGCACCAGTAGCGCAAGATTTAAATAGTTATGTTCAAAGACACTGATTAAGAAAATCAAGCACAAGAGTATGTCTTTAAAGAAAGAGGATTAGCCTTCAGCTGTGTAGCAATTCTGTGTTTTGTGATTTCCTCCTGGTATTTCTTTACAAAGCAGACAAATGATAGCATGTTTTCTGGCAACTAGAAATAATATTTTGAAACTGTTTAACTACTGAAGATAACAAACTATCTTGCTAGTATACTGTACATGGTAATCTTTAAATAATAATTTACAGCATTTACTTACATTTCATTAATAGCATTTATAATATCATGAAACAAAAGCAGGTTTTCCAGTAGGTTGTATTTTCTAAGAACCCAGATGCTTGTATCACATGATCATATGATGGTGCATGTGATACAACTAATAAGTAATGGCTTGTGACATTACCTGTAGGTGTGATTATAATCGTCACTTTAATAAGCCTGTGGGATCTCGCTTTTCTCATAAATTTTAGTTTCTTTTTCCTGCTTTTTCATGCTCTCTCATCCAGAGCAAATACATGGTTGAGTGGCTCTTCAAAATCATTAATTTCTTTGATGGGTCCACATGCTAGGAGACTAAATAAGGCTAGTGGCAGTGGCTAAAAACCTTTTTTTTCCTCAGTACAAGACATCTGCATGGAAAATCACAGAGGATTGTATCCAGATGGGACTAAATTCATCACATGAGTGCTGACTTAGTAGGTAATTTGGCCTGTGCTTTTCTCAGGGAAGGAGGGAGGAAAAACACTGAAGTGGCAGATCCTGACCAAAATAAAATCACAGAGGAGCATCTGTAAAATGATCTGCCCCAGGACCCCATGTAAATGTATTCCACTCAGATAGGATAAATACAACTACAGGTTTCTTCACCACCAGTTTACTGTACCTCAGCATTGTTCTAATGTGAATTAGTCCAGATTTGAACATAGATGTCCATCAGGCATAAACTGATGCCAACTCTGTATGTCAGGGACTGTTGAGCTCTATATTACACACTGAATTTCCAGTTATTCATATGCAGAAATACACCAAAGTAAAAAGGAATTCAAGCAACTGCTTTCACATTCAAACAAATTGTTATCTTTTGTTCATACAGAATGCAAATATCACAGGCTTTCTAAAATGGATAATCCTTTTTGGAAATTCCTGTGCATAATGCTAATAATTTTTTCTTATTCTCTCTCTCTCTCTCTCTCTCTCTCTCTCTCTCGCACTGTTTAATGCAACAGACAAGTTGTGCATGAGTGTGTTGATCAGAATGATCAGAGGATTATTTTGTGTATTTCTTTGTAGAGAAGTTAATCAGCAGACAGAAACAGACAGTCAAACAACTCAGTGAGTGTGTGGTGCACGTCTCCAGCTGAACGTGTGTGCGTCCGTGTCAGGAATACAAATGAGGAAACAGTGTCATTTAAATCTATACCAGTTAACCGTTCTCACATCCTCTCCTCACTGCAGAGTGGTGCACAAATAGCAAAAGAGGAACACTTTCCACTAAAAGATGGAGGATAATTAATTGTGTACTCAAATCCCCTGCATATATCATCCATACTGGATTCCTGCTGCAGTTCATGTGTTTTGCAAGCATTAGTTAAACATCTGCACAGGGTGGGTAATGATGGTTTTTACAGGGTTTGTTAGTTTAGCTCAGACATTACAAACATGGCATGTGAGTAATATGCTTTAAAAGATGCCAGACAGAAGGAAAACAAACCCAGATGGAAATCTGGCATACAAAGCTTTCATAACTAATTTTTACATTTATACATTTAGTCAGATCTGCCCTACAGATGCTGTCTCCTGGTCAAACATGATGAAGCCATGATTCTGCTCATGCTCATGCATCTCAAGGCAGTGGAGCACAATAAGGAAAGCTAGCTACTCTATCTACCTTACATGAGCTCACAGACTCCCATGATTGGCTAGTGTAGCTGTGATTGACAGGAGAGAGAGAGAGTATTTCAGAATTCAATTTCTTGATGATAAGGAGAAGACTTTGCTGTTGTGCCACCAAGGAGCCTGATTATATTAAACCAAGAATCAAAATGAAAATGGCATTCACTAATAACAATGACTGTGTGAAATTAAAATCAGCATATTTCCTAAACAATTAAAATGCTGTTAATGCTTTACTCTCACTGATAAGGTGAATAGAGAGAACTTACAGTGATGCCTACTGGTTGGTTCCTGCTAGAATTGTATCAGACACGTCCCACTGGGCAGACCCAGGACCTGCTGGATACAGTTTATTCTTTACAGTTGGCTTGGGGAAAGTCTGGAGATCTCTCTGGGGAAGCTGCCAAGGATAGAGAAGTCTGGATTGACTTTCTCAGCCTGTTGTCACTGTTACCTGCATCAAGAAAAGTGGAAGGAATATGAGTGAAATGAAGGACTAGCATTAAAAGTCATGTGGTGTCTGTGTTTGGTTTTTACTATTGTCTTATAGTTATAATATATATATATTATATAGGGTTAGACAATGAAACTGAAACACCTGTAATTTTAGACCACAATAATTTATTAGTATGGTGTAGGGCCTCCTTTTG
>JAOVYV010000053.1:8683187-8694762 GCA_025674545.1 Hassar affinis
TGACTGACTGACTGACTGATTTGCCTTGTAGCCAGTACAGCACTACTGTAGAAAATTAATCAACACCTTCTAATCAGACAGATTGAAGAATTCAGTGCTGTGTCTATGTGTCTATTATTAGATGTCTATCATGTGATCCTCTATAGAGACATGCTATAGTGCGATCAAGTTTAAAAGAGGAAGACAGCCTTTTACACTGTGGTTAATTCTGACACTGATGTGTAGTGTGAATGTGGATGCTATTGCAAAAGTATTTCATTGCTATTTGTAGTGAAGCTTAAAAGTACTGCTTAGGACCCCAACTAGGTAAATATCAGCCCTGTTTACTAATGAATGCCTACACGGTAGGCAAAGAGATAAATATCATCTGCGGTGAAATACTGAATTCAAACCCAGTCTCTGTGATGAGTGATCCAATCAGTAGCATGTCAGCAACATGGGAAATACAGATCTGGTTCAGGTACATAATTCATATGACATCTAATCTAGAACATCAGGTCTACTCAATCCCCCAGCAATGAACCCAGATGTAACCCTTAAACTGAATACACACACCCACCAGGATCTTTCCTTTAGTGAGAGTTAAATTGAATTTTACCTTCCAGCTTATTTCCCTCTGGATCTTATGCAATGCTAAAGCTACAATTGCATGGTTTATCACCAAAACAAAAATAGAAAAAAAAACAGAATTTGCAGTGATTTCATCACGGTGTCAACATCTGTCCTGTAAATTGCAGCAAAATTTTAATTACATTTCCCTGCTGTCTTAATGGGAAATATATTACAGAGAGCAATTAGCTGACTTCAATATGTCTCATGAGAACCAACACGCAGTCAAAGCTAGAGAAATGTCATGCCTCCTTTTTTCTAGCCGTTTTTCCTGAGTGAATGTCTTGGATTCTGGGAAAACAGAGTTATAAATAATAGGTAGGGAAGGTGGCCTATTGTGCACAAGTCCCTACAGGGCCTGTGGTGGTTTTTAACTGCTGCAGAAGTAGGATTTGATTCACACAAACAAATCCTTTAAGTAGGAGCTGCAAAGCTAAATCAAATATTTTATTTATCAGACTCTTGAATGCAGGAGAATGGAGAGTCACAGGCAGGGTCAGGATATACAGGGTTTGTGTGCAGCACTGTGTCAACAAGAGCCAGTATGTCTCTCAGAGCAGCTAGAATATATGAGTAAGTGACTCCATGACTCCTCACCGTAAAGTCACCACAGGAATGGGTAGCGCAACATCAAGTGTTGTGTTGTGTATAGTTTAGTGGTGAAAAGGAGTGTCTAAAAGAAAGGTCTTCCTTCTTTCTGCACTCCTCTCACCCATTTACTGTCTGGAAATATGAGTCACCAACATTGTAGACCCATTCTCAGAGCACTTATCCATCTGTCAGAGGCTATGTGCTTACATCTATCTATCTATCTATCTATCTATCTATCTATCTATCTATAGATACGTATAGATATGCAAGGTCTGGAAAGTAATGAGTATGAATTACCATGCTCCTTAGTGCTTTTGCATGGGGGTGATGGATCAAGGTCAGTTAGAGTGGGATGTCAGATAAATATGCTGAGGCTCATAGTGTGCAGAGGTCATCAACTTTCTGCAGAGTCAATTGCTACAGACCTTCATGTGTCCTTCAGATTAGCTCAAGAACAGTGTGTAGAGAGCTTCATGGAATGGGTTTCCATGGCCGAGCAGCTTCATCCAAGCCTTACATCACCAAGCACACTGCAAAGTGTCGGATGCAATGATGTAAAGCACTCCGCCACCGGACTCTAGAGTAGTGGAGACGTGGACTCTGGAGTGATGAATCACGCTTCTCCATCTGGCAATCTGATGGATGAGTCTGGGTTTGGCAGTTGTCAGAAGAACGGTACTCATCTGACTGCATTGTGCCAAGTGTAAAGTTTGGTGGAGGGGGATTTCAGGAGTTGGGCTCGGCCCCTTAGTTCCAGTGAAAAGAATTCTTAATGCTTCAGAATACCAAGAGACTTTGGACAATTTCATGCTCCCAACTTTGTGGGAACAGTTTGGTGATGGCCCCTTCCTGTTCCAACATGACTGCACACCAGTGCACAAAGCACAAAGGTCCATAAAGACATGAATGAGTGAGTTTGGTGTGGAAGAACTTGAGTGTCCTGCACTCAACCCGAAAGAACACCTTTGAGATGAATTAGAGTGGAGATTGTGAGCCAGACCTTATCGTCCAACAACAGTGTCTGACCTCACAAATGCACTTCTGGAAAAATGTCAAAATTCGCATAAACACACTCCTACACCTTGTGGAAAGCCTTCCCAGAAGAGTCGAAGCTGTTATAGCAGCAAAGGGTGGGCCGACATCATACTAAACCCTATGGATTAACAATGGGATGTCACTCAAGTTCATATGCATGTGAAAGCAGATGAGCAAATACTTTTGGCATATATATAGTATATCTCTATATATATAGCACACATCCTCTGATGGATATATTGTATATATGTAATGTACGTATGTGTTCAAAGGGGCAGATATAGGGGGTGACAAGACCTGTCTGGTTGGGAGGAACACCTGCCTGTGTGTGAGAGAGATCAAAGTTCTCACTGTCTCTCTAACTCACTTCCCTGCTAATATTTTCAGCCCACATGTGTCATCCTCCCCTGCTCATGTTAAAGCAGAGGATATAAAAATAAAAGTGAATCATCTCACAAGTCCACACACATACAAGCCTACTTATGACATGGCAGGAACAATACAAGTCCTATTTCACACTCTTTGCAGCAAAGGCTGTTTATTTAACCAGTGTGGTGTATTTCAGCAATACGAGTCATACATTATGACTGACCAGTGTGAATCTCTAGTTGTTGTAATGCCGAGAATAATACATGGCACAAGATATGTATGCAGGTTCTTAGCCATTTAGCATATACTGATTAGAGCAATGTGGTGATGGCCATCTCCATAGAGAGTGTTGATTCTCTACACTCTCAGAAATGATGTGATAAATAACAACACACTTTTGTGTTAGCACTATTTTTAACACATTGTGTGTGTGTGTGAATCATTTTGTGTTGATGATGTGTTAAATTGCTGCAGAGAAAAGAATGCACACTGTTTAACACAATATGTATTAAATTACTGCCCAATCACATCATTGCTGTCAAATAAACTGATACAAACTGTGTAATTGGAACACATTAGTTAATAATATGAACACACATATGAACACACTGTCTATGTTAAATAGGTTTTTGTTGTTTTTAACACATCCTTTTTGAGAGGGTGCAGATCGAAAAGAGGCAGCGGAACACAGAAAGACCTGGCACTTGAGCCACACACCCCATGGCCCACCCACAAACTTGACCTCAATTCATCTGTAGAGCCACTGCCTACTTACTGGGTCAGCACAGGTGCGACGACACATTTTCTCTTCATTTCGTTTCCACAAATTGAATTTTAAAATACAATCCTCCCCCATTTGATAGTGAAGCAATATGGGCTTTTTTCCCGCACAAACCTACAGCATCATAGTGAGGGGTGCATGGAGGACAATTCAGGTTCTATGTGCATTGTGCCTGTGTATGTTATATGGTTTATGCCTTGAAGGTGGATTCTTCCTAACCTTTGCTGTTCCTAAGGTCAAGCTGTAAATTCACCTTCAAAAAGGGCCTCCTATGGCAGGACCTATGGGATTTCTGTCGGCAGAGCAGGCCCAACTCTATTTCATCCTGTGCAGGATGTCACTTCTAAGAGACATTTTTCCCCACCGAGCTGCTGCTGGCCAGAGTTATTTGCGGTTGTGTGATTGACTCATGAATCTGTGAGATGGGAACAGGCTATGCAGGCAGCTCCTCCTTTTACTCCATCAATCAGAGACAGCACAGGAACCTGAATCCCTGCACATTCACTGGGCTTTTATTTTAAGATAACACATATCATGTTTAACATATCATGTATTCTCACAGAAAGAAAACCTGAGTGCAGCATGCTTGATTCAAGGTTGTATGTATATGCGTAAATAGGTATGAAAAATCCTTCATATCAGAAGGTTGTGGAAATTTGTCCATGCACAGATTATCACTTCAGCTGTATTTTCTTGTGTTAAGATAAAAAAAAATATGTAACAGTTTCTTCATTGTCTATTTGCTTCCTTATCATTTCATGATTGCTTCAGGCCAGGATAAAACAGAGACTTCTTCTCTGCATCACTTTGCTGAATCGCTAGCTTTGCAGAAATCCTGGCGTCTGGTCATGCTGTCATTCGCTGGCTCCTTAAGAGCCCTGTTAATACTGTGCTTTACAGGCACGCCTGTCTGCTGGGGAATAAATCATTTATTGAAAATGGACAAAAACAGTACTACATTTCTACTTTAAAGGGCTTTACTGTCCAGCTGTGTCCCTTTAGTAACCAGAGTACTTAGTGTGTCTGAATAGATGTTGACTGAGAGGAGCCACAGACCAGATAAAACACAATCGCTCTTATAATCTGTATTAGCCGTTATGTGCCTCCGAAGGAACTCAGCTTCATACCATTAAGTACAATTAAATCAACGCCTATTAGCTATGTTACTAATTAATTCAGAAACAGAGATTTTAACATGTGTATGAAGCTTTAAAAGCTTTCGTGCACTGCACTCTGGTCTTCTATCATTGGCTTGTGTTTTTGTAGTTCAGCCACACCTGGACTTGAATGCCAATGTGTGTGCTGTGCAAGAGAGCCATGCACTGAATGAGGGGCATACAGATGAGCTTGCCTCTTAACAACCTCTGATAATGATAAAGAATGGTCTGCTTCACAGGGTCATAAAAGCACAAGGAGCTTTAGAGCCACTGATAGCAGCTCCAGGCAGCCATTCTTTTCCCCGCTGCCCATTTCTCTTCCTTGCCATCATAATTTGCATGCAGGTTATAATGAGTCAATAGTGGAACTAGCTCTACGTTTATTTTAAAAAATGACTGTAGATGCAGACCATCTCGTGAATGCAAATTCATAAGAATTAAAAACAATCAAACTTGTCTGAAATTCCAACAGAAGATGTTTGAGATCAATGTGATGAGGCAGGTCTTTAGACAGTGCCATATTATTGCAATTTATCATGAAGCTGCATTTGTGAAACTGTCAAAACATTGAGGATGTTTAGATTGGAGAGGATAATCCAGACAAATACTGATTTCCATTATATTTCCATTCCACTGAGGTAAAAGTAAACCTCGTTCTCTTAAATAAAGAACTACTGAAGCATTAGTCTTTGTAAATAGTGGTTTGCCGCACTCTCTTTATCACTTGTGTGTGTAATCTCTAGTACACACACACACACACACACGCACACAAACACGCCATTAATATATAAACCCTGCCTGGATCTGGGTTTAATAAGTATTTGCCAGAATGTTTGCTTTTTTCCATGTGCCCTTTGTGTGTATGTGTTCTACAGACTGAATCCACTCGACTGAATGTGGGCATTTAGATGGAATCCACACAGTAATCTCAAGGTCATCAGGATGGAACTTTCCCTACATTATTAATATGAGTAAAAAAGATACCGGGAATTTATTGAAATAAAGCCTCAGATGTCGTTAACCTTCAAGACGTCTTTACTTTGTGATCAACTGGCAACCAGAGAGGAGGGGAAAAGAATAGAGGAGCAAAGAATAAAATAAATGTTCAGGCCCAGTTTTTACCCTGAAGCAGCAGCACATTCATCACCCAGCTGATCTACCTCCCAGAGTCATGATTGCATTAATTAAATACTGGCAGCAAATAGTCCTGATTTCATGCATCAGGGTCATTTTTGTCCCTTTTCATAATGTCATCTCATTACTGGAATTCCGTGTGAAATTTGCATATAAATTATTACATTTGTAAGTCCTCCATTTCACTTGCTTGACTTTACACACACAGGAGCACAAGCTTTCAAAAGATGCAAATTTATTTAGATACACTGAAATGGCACAAGCTGTGTTTGGATGTGTATTTAATTCATTTTTTTTTTAAATCATTTTGTCAATTCTGTTTTGTCAAAACATTTCCTCAGCTTTCAGCATATGTGATAATATTACAAGTTGTATCAAGCTATATAATGCAGATTTCCTTCAGTATGTAACAACAAGTTCCAAGAACCAATAACTTGTACATCATATTTTAAAAACCAAGACCATATATATAAGCAATAAACCAATACATTTTGTATTGTATAGTACGTCCTATCTCCCATTTTTTCCCCATGCTATTCATTTATTTGCTATTTAGCTAGAAGGAAAGTTTTATTAAAGAAGTTCTTAAAATGCAACATCCACTAGAACATCCTGCATGTTCAAAAGGAAAGACATCTCAAAAATAAAAAAAAAGTAACAAGGAAAATATTACAAGATTTATTTACCTATTTATTTCTTCTGTTTCAAATGAAATCTCTTCTCCTTTCATTTTCATTAACTGCCTTTTTTCTAGACAGACAGACATGACAGGACACAACGATCTGCTTCACTGGTAAAGTAGAATTCCCAAGCTTAATGGTCCTGAATGAAGAACAGGTTGCCATTCAGGAGACAAGTCAAGCATCGCAAAAAGTAAAGGGGAGGATGCAGTAAATGGAAAAGAGGGAGATGCAGCTAGTACACATGGTACACCATAAGTGGAATACAGAGTGTAGATGGCTGGTAAAAGATCATTAAATGGTCAGTAACTTGGAAAACAACTTTGGACAAACTTTTAATTCATAGATTATGTGATTCATAGTCATAACAATTCATAAAACGTGACATAAATGGCTAATTATTGTGCTGTGTAGATTAGAGGCAATGCACAGAAGCTGCAGAGTGAAACTAACAGTGTGTGCCACCTGGATATCTGACATTAGTCTTTACTAGTTCAGAGGGTTTAGTATAGCAGTGGCACTGTAATAGAGAGAGAGAGAGAGAGAGAGAGAGAGACATAAGTAAACTGAATAAACAGGTCATAGCAGTATGTGTGCATCTATATATATCTATATATATTTACATTTATGGCACTTGGCAGGCACCCTTATCCAGAGTGATTTACATTTATCTCATTTATACAACTGAGCAGTTGAGGGTTAAGGGCCTTGCTCAAGTGGCAACTTGGTCTGTGCTGGGGTTTGAACCCCCAACCTACTATTCAGTAACCCAACACCTTAAACATCAAGCCACCCCTGCCCTATATGTGTGAAAATGTGGGAAAAAAAGCTGCTTGAGGGAAGCCTGTTAAAGGCTAAATAATGTATATATATAATATAATTTATTTATAATTTAGTTTACAATTTTACATAGAGACCTCAATCTGCCTGGCTTTTTATAACAAATGTATTGCTAAGTGGCATTTTTTATATTTAATCTCAAACTACAAAAATAATTCAAGCCTGGCTGATTTGATATGCCACGATGCAAAGCAAAGGGCCACTACCATCCAAAAGTGTATTATTTGCATAGAACAGTGTCGTCTGAACTATGGTATTCCTCTTATATGACAGAAAATTGTCAACTAAAATGTTTTTTTTTGAATGACATCTTGTAATTTTTAATGACTTATAGTCAAAGTTACCTCCTTTTATCACTTACGTTATAGCAACAATAGACTGTCAACCCCTCATCAGCATCCCCTCTATATGTCTTGAAGTTGAGACAAAATGAGACAAAACAAACAGCTTGTCAATTCACAGAGAAACTGGAAACTCCTCTGTCCTGAAAACTTTCTATAAATAATCATCTTCTAACAAAAAAGTGTACCCAAATGATTATAGGTTTTTGTCTGCTAATGAACAGTAAATTCTTTCATCTGTTTTAATAAGGCTGAGATTATATGGAGCATCCACCATACAAGTCCCTGTGTACGAGCTGTTACTATAGAAACAATAACACATTACTATAAACCTGCCATTTATGTTACAGCCTGAATTACTGAGTTTTTGATCCCACTGTGGTACATAATGACGTTTTATGCCATTGCCAAGATATTGTATATGAGCAATATCTTATAACAGTCAACACAGTTCTAAATGCTCCTCATTCTGTGCAACAATGTTTTATATAACCATGACAGCAGTCACAAACTAGATGTACCACATAGTGTGTGTAAAATGGTGGCAGTCAGAATAATGGTCAAAATATAGTAAATGGTCTGAAAATTGTCTAACACAAGCCCTTTGTGGTGTTATAGATTTAGCTCAAATATGTCATGATAGAACTCACACTGCCGGGGGAAACTTCTTGTGAGGTCAGAGTGAATGTGCAATTGATTTTATTAAGCATTATGATAGTTGTCAGGAGATATATGTCATAAGATCTGGCTATAATAAGATGTAATAAAACATGCCAGCTAGTGCACACTTAGTAAAAACAGCCTCTGTGACATAAAAGTGGCAAGGTAGATGTCATAAGCTGTTACTAGGTGCCATAACAGTATGTCCATATCTATATCAGAGTCATAGGACAATTATCAGTAATTATAGCTGCCAGAAGGTTTGATGTCATGACAGCTTATGGTATTGTTATACGTATGTTAAGAAAATTAGAACATTGTCATGCTTTTGACCCAGGTTTTATTGGCTCAGTCACTTTATTCATTCTTTTTATAGATAGGGCATGCCCTGTGGTACATATAGATATTTCAGACAGCATGATCATGTTTCTTTAGGTCAGAGACTTTTTAATAAAACTGACATTCAATTAGCACATGTGAACATTTTATGACTCAGAGGACGAAATCAAAAGTAATAATCAAGCAGTGAAGCGAGTGCATGGCCTCCTGAACAAATACTCATGTTTAATATGCTTGTACATATCTCCTTGCAAACATAATTGAGATGTGTATCAACTGTGCTATAGGTGCAGCCCTACAGCCACTTACTGCAATCATTCTAAAGTCAATACGGTTCTGCATTTAGCAGGCTCTATCTGAAAATTTTGATGTGGTATTTGAGCTTATCTTAAAATGGCTGTGTACTCAACTTATCTGTGTTTTGGATTATTTTAGAAAGTGTACCTACAGTCGACACAGTCCCCAAGAACTATTTGTTACCAGCAGCATAAAGAGACAAAAACAGAGCTGGAGCAATCACAATACACTGACGCATTAACTGTTCCTAGTTTAATTTTGGACTCGCCCACGCTTCTCCACTAATATTTCTCCTCCTCTTTAATTTCTATGCAACACAACATACTCTTTGAGAAGCCACTGAGTGTGTGTGTATACTGTATATATAAACAGGTTGATTTCTCATATTTTGTAACTTTTCACTCATTGACACTTAAATCATATTTTCCAATTATTTCACCTTCAATCGTTTATGTAGAACTGTTTTCAGAAAGGCAAAAGAAATAGACACTACTTTTTTATAGTTAAATACCAGTGCATGTTTAACAAATCCTTACAGAATGGACAATTAACAGTAACTCTCTAGCAGCAAAGTTGCCAAGTTATTATAATCAACATTTAAGGCATTCATATTATATTATAGAGTGCAAAACTGCATTTGAAGATGGTATATAATATTAGGATTTATAGAAATTCTGTACAGTGCAGACTGCTACAAACCAGGCAGATGGTATCTTGTGTATTTGGCCTATGTTCCAAATAAGCCTATTGATTTTTTTCTTTTTTTGTTTATTGCCAAAGCAAAAAGACAACTTTCTCCAGATTTGAGCATGTGGGAGGTTTTTGTGGATGACTAAGCTGTTATTTGTAAAACATCCCAAATAAAATATTTGCATACCATTTCCTTGATGAAATTCAGAAGTTAAATGCGTTCAGGACATGTATGCTTCTACCAGGAGGGAGTTAGTGGTAGTACTGAAGCCCATGTTAGCTCTAGCAATGGAGATATGACTTACCAGTAAGATAAGGTAATATCTTACCATATAGGAACAACTAAATAACTAAGAGGAATATTGAATATTATTTTGCTAGTTGACAAAACTAATTTTCATGATTACATGAGTACCATGCACACCCTTTTAAGACAGTGCAGACAAAGAGCATACTTAATAACCTGTCTGAAGAGCTGTATTTGTACTCCTGCTGCCTCAGGAAATGCTAGTGCCAGAGACTGACATACTTCCACTGCTGTGGCTCCTCTTATCCTCCAGACCTGCCCGATTCACTCTGATCCTCTTCTGCTACTCTGTTCATCCTGCGTGTTCTAGTAAAGATTTTGGGTGACTCACCTCCTGTAGCAATATCCAGCTCTGGATACCCAAAGACTTGCCTTGTCCAAAAACAGACTCACCTCTCAATTTTATGATATTTCAATATGGATCCTTTCAGACTTGCAATGTTTAAATAATAAAGACTGCTGTATTTCTGCTTCACATTTAGTTCTGTCTGCCTTTTCTTTATATCACTGTATATTGCAATCATTGTAATCAAGTCCCACACTGCACTGTCACCCAGAAGTGGATGGGATCCCTTTTATGTCTGGTTCCTCTCAGGTTTTCTTCATGTTTTGAGGATTTTTTCCCCCTCTGGCTTCCAGATACATCCAGCTTTGTGATAATTTTCTTTAAAAAGTTCTATACAATTCAAATGTAAGTGAATTTAATTGAGCTGAACAGCAGCAACCTATAGTATGATCCAGTAGCCTAGTTATACTATTAAAAACTGTCTTCCTGTTAACAGTGCATCAGCACTAACTAATATATCAACTGATGCCTTGAATCTCATTAGCCCTGCTAGATAATAAAGTTTAAAATTGACATATGCTAGTCCTTTTTATTTTATTAACTATTTTGCCACTTAATGTGCATTTTCCTAAGGTTGTTAACTGAAATAAACCATGCATAAGACCTATTCTGAAGATACAGTATTAATAAAATGTACAACCCAGAAAATAAACAACCCATTTGTTTCTATTTGCTATTAATTTCAAATGTATTGATTAAAAAAACATGTATGACATAGTGTGAATGGGTTGGCATGATTGAAATGAAATGTTCTTTCTAATAGCTTATTTGCAATTTAAAGTAGTCCATCTAGACTGCTGCAACATAAAGATAGCTTAGCTATATAGTACTCTATATGAAGCTTAAGATTGGATTAATGCCAGGAAGACAGTCTGTCATCTCTACAGCATGTTTGTGAAATTGCTTGAGCTGAGTGCTACTTGAGTATAAATAAAGAGCAGTGGCGCATTAGACAGGCGGCCAGGAGTTGTAAGCAGATGTGTGGCTTGGCCAGGCGTAGCTGATTTTTCTCATAATTAGTGAGCCCTAACATAACACTGTTCAAGAGACTCCACTCCCCTCCCCAGACCTGAGTAAACAAAGCCCTGTAGCTTAACTCATAATGTAGCTACAGTAGTAATTCATGTGCAATTTCCTTTTTCAAATGCCACCACTGGACATTCACTTTGGAAAATGCTGTACTGAAATGGCTATTAAATGATCTGGCTTACCCACAGATTCTGACCTACTCTCTTTATGCATGCAAGAGCAAATCCCAGGTAAGCTAATTTTTGTGGAAATTCATCTACCCTTGGATAGGACTCTTTTACAGATGCTCCATAAAGAATTAACTGTTACCCCAGACTCATAGTGTTGTACTCTACAGGGGTTAGACAATGAAACTGAAACACCTGTCATT
>JAOVYV010000053.1:8695016-8706170 GCA_025674545.1 Hassar affinis
AGAGAAACAGATGGACTACAGTCTGTAATTGTAGAACTACAAAGTGCAGCTATATGGTAAGTGGAACTGAGAAAATGAACAGACTGTAAAGAAAAGGAGGTGGTCATAATGTTATGCCTGATAGTTGTATTATGATCACAACAGAGCTGCAGAAACTATAGTATAGTATACTTCTACAAAAATATAAAGTGTAAGGTGTATGTAAAAAAGCTCCTACATTTTGAGGAATAGTGTACCATTGTACACACTTGCACTTCTTAAATAGAGTATGTAATATATGATGGATATGTTTTGATTGGTGCATGTTAAGTGAAAATAATAAAAACAGATGACATCCCAGTGGTGTTATATAACTATGTGAGCATATGTTTCATAAAATGTGAGACAAAGCCCCACTGCAGGAGTCCTTCATGTCAGCACTGACTGACTCTCCCCACTGCACAACTGGGCCATCTTTCCATCTGCATTTCATGCCCCTACACCCTTGCTGTATGTAATCTCCTTTATTTAATTTTGGCTCTAATTTGTCATCTCTGCTTCATTACTGCTTGCTCTGCTGCTTTGGCAGAATTGTTTTTCTTGCTTTGGTCGATAGAAAATGAGAATGACTTTTGGAGGCTGCCTGACATTAGCATCATTCAATATTCACCAAAGGTCTCGCTCCACAGGAGGGATGGAACTGACTGCAAACATTACTAACAAATTTCAGACTTTACAATCACGTCTTCCCTTGTTTCTCTTTTCATGCTATACAGGCACAAAGCAGTGATGAGCTTTAACCCCTCTTTGCCTGTCAACAGAGATGCAATTCTGAGGTGTGAATTCATGCCACATTGATGGATTGATGCTAAAATTGCTGCAGAGAGTCAAAGGCAAATTTTCTTCTTCTTTACATTTATTTATGCAGGGTTTGACACATTCTTATCTTTAACAGTATGTTTTCATGTTTTTTAAGCACCTGTTTTGATTCTATCCCAATATTTTGCATTTTCCTCCCTGCTCCTGAATGACCAAACCCAAGCTCAAGTCAAATCAAGTGGGTGTTGTCAACTCATCCAGAGGACCTTGGTGCATAAACCAACATTACAACACAATACATGTATGTATGTATGATTTTTTCCAACAACACCTTGGTTAGAACACCACGTAGCACTTCAGAGTCTTCATGGCCTCGGAATTATGCTGAATTCGCATAAGCCAACTATTATAAAAATGCTTCACTGTCATTTTTGTGTCTTGTACAGCTCTCATTTACTGCTATGCCAGAGGTAAAGTACCTTTAGAAATTATTGACCTATACAGGTCAAGAATTCACTCACTCGTTCATTCATTCATTAGTTCAGCCTCTACAGAGTTACCTTCTTGTCATTGCTTTGATCATGCTGGGTTCACAGCAATAATCAATAGTCAGAAGCTTAAATGATCTGGCACATGAGGTTGGGTCTAGTCATTAGCTGTAAATCAGTATTTAAAGATGTGTCTCTTGTCAACTGAAAAAAATGAAGCTTCCGTGAATTGGAAGAGGAGTATGAAATTGGAAATGTTACTATCCTACAAATATCCTATAATTTCGTGGTTAAGTGTCCTTTATAGCAGAGTTTCCTTTATAGCAGATGTATTTGTGAAATTGGGGCCAATTCAATAATATTTAGTAGTCCCTGTTTTCAGGGGTTGAAATTAATGGCTAAGAAGTAGTTTTGTTGTGTCTTTAACAGTGTTGAATTTACAGAATCCAGGGAAATCCAGTCCTGCTTCAATTTAAGTCACCTAGGCATGAATCCTGAGCATATTTTGCTTGGCATTTGAAAACCAAGGTAGGTAGATTCAGTACATAAAAATGACAAGGCATTGCTGGTACCAATAATGTTATAACCATTTGTTTACACAATTTATAGCCGGTGGTTATAATGTTATAACCATTAATGTGGTTAGAGCTAGCATAACTTGCAAGTAGCTCAGCAAACATGCACCATACTGACACATGCAGTATGTATGCACACCTCAATATCCAGTGGCATTTATTCAGTTTTAGATTCTTCTTTTCCTAGCTGTGAGGGATAAGTGTAGGGAATGGTTAATCCTACAGAAGTAATGGCACCCTTGAAAGACCTAGATGATTTGTTTTCAATATTTTTTTTATATCACAAGAAGCATTGTATGGTTCTCTGAGATTTATTCTCCCAGGAATATGGGGCAATGAAGGCCATCTTTTCCAGGTCAAAATGAACCTGAGGTGTACAAAGCCTGAGTGACTCCATTGTTCAAATAATATGGGCACTGATTTTCTAGTGTAATAAAAGCATGATATATGAAGGTACTTATATAGAATGACTTGATAAATAAACAGGCACCATCGGTAGCCCCTTCTCGCATTGAGGAAAGACCAAATGTGTGTTATATATAAATTTCAGTGAAAGTATATAGGTAGATTTATAAGGCCATATTTATCCCCCGTGATAAAGCTAAGACTGAATCAGTGGCTTTACACAGCGAAGGCAACGTGCCTGTAAATTACATCTACATAGGAAAAGGCCAAAGGAAAAAAAAATGCGAACTGCAGCAACCAACTTACAGTGATAAAACTGCATAGTTATAGTTTTGTAAACATTTTCATTGCAGCTCATATTTATAAGGTGCTTTGAACATTTCCACATTGTTATAAAGCACTCAAAAGAAAGAATACATTTAATTACTATATAATCTTTAACGATTATATATATTATACGATACACTTTATAGTAGCTTTATAAGTAGTGGTTTATTTTCTTGAAAACTTGTCAGTGTGATTATGACTAATAGAGAGATTTGCTTATAATGTTACAAATTTATAAATGCATTATAAATATTGCTAAAAAAACTAAATAATAATTATAATGCATTATAACAGGATATAATGTGCTATACACATGACAGAAATGGTTAAACTGCATTGTGAAAAATAATAGTGTTCATTTCATTTTGCATTTGGCACTGACACACTTATCACACAGAGTGACTAACATTTATCACATTTTATCCAGCTGAGCAGTTGATGGTTAAGGGCCTTGCTCAGGGGCCCAACAGTGGCAGCTTGGTGGTGCTGGGATTTGAACTCCTGACCTAACCTAGTGAGTGATTACAACACAGCAGAGGATGCTTGTGTCAGTGAAATGACAGTCAGCCTCAGCGGGAATCAAACCCCGATCTCCCGTGTAAGAGACTGTCTCTCTAAGCTCGCGATTTTGTTCATGATATATTGTGAAGAAACCCACTGTGCATTGTTACAGAGAGCTGCCTGATATTTTTTAGTGTCTGAATGAGTATACATTTCAATTAGTGACACTAAAAGGTGGCATATTATCCTAATTGTAATACCTAACAAATTATTTGTGAGCTGCAAATATTGGTGTTGGGGATTATAATATGTTACAAACAAAGAATTTTTCATGCATACTAAAGTTATGTACAAAGTATAGTGCATGTTTTTAAATCATTAGAAAATGTGTATAAAGATGTGTTTAAAGAGTGTTGCCAAAAATATATTTTTTCATGATTAAATGAGAATGTGTTTGTTCTTTATAGTAAAAAAAATTGTTAGTGGAATTGGCTGGCATAATGTATTGCTAATTGGGTTGGACATAACCAGAATTTACCCATTTGTGCTCACTTGCTATTTTTGTGAGGCAGAATGAACACACCTGTGCTGACAGGGATGGAACAGTGCAACAGGGGGTGTGACATTTGAAATCTGCCAGCACAGATGATCCTTTCCAAGCCACTTGATCCAAAACCGAGAACCCCTGTTAGCACAAACACAGTGCCAAGTGCCAAATCAGTACTTTCCTGACTTCAATCAAAGGCTTTAAAGTCATGTTCTACTTCTTACAACCTTGTATTGTTGAACTACACTATTGTAGTCATCCCACTTCAATAGGAAAAATCAGGAAATACAGTATAGTTCTTGTAAGTTGTGTCAGCCACCTGCTTATTTCTACCTGTTATGACTCTCTCCATTATCCATTCCACACTACCCTTCATAGCAGTGTGACCAGAATTTGGCTCTGGAATCATGAATGAATGAAATAATACAAGTACTGTATATTTGAAATACTTATTTTGTAAGAAAATGACTACTTAGGCAGTAACATAACTCATCGTACCCATCTTAGAGATAAATTGTAAGTATCCCTTTGTAAAAGAAAAGTCAGGTGTGTCCATATTTCTGACTCGAACTGTATATAGGAAAAGTTGTAATAACACACAACCTGGTGTTAAATCCGGTGCTGTCCTCTGAAACATCGCATGCCATTATCACAGAGAAATGGGTGTTTAATGGCCTCATAAATGATGTCAGGGACAAGCATTGTCATTTTTCACAGCTGTTGAGTTGGAATGAGTCCATGTTGACACATTGGCTCTTACGTACGCATCTGCTGCACAACTGAGTCATCACGGCAACATGCAGCTAGAGGTCATGCACAAGAAAAGTATTATTCCTCGTTGGGACAAGCCAAATGGTGCACACCGATATATAAAAAAAACATGCCTCCACAAACAAACACAGACACTGACACATGTTTGTCTTGCTATAATTGTGAGGACTTTCCATTGACAATTATTACTGCAGCTAATTAATGCTATGCCTAAAGAAAACCCTAAATTCAGTAATGAAAAGCCAACTTTTAGGCTATTTTATTTTTTATTATTATTTTTTGTAAAAATCTACAACAAAAAACACGTTCCTTATGAGGAGCAGCTAAATGTCCCCACAAGGTCAAAAATATCAGATATTCCTAACCTTGTGGGACATTTGGTCCCCACAAACATATAAAACATGGTCCACACACACACACATTTAACAGAGTTCTTAACAGTTCATACTTGAACTGAGAGATTATGGTACTTTATGATAAAACCCCGACTTATATCCTAATGCAATGTTACCCACTTTCTATTTCTAGCTGGTAGATCTACATGCTTTTGTGGTCTCGAGTCAGGCATTCGCTGTAATTACTGACATTCACACTTCTCTTATCTCTCCTGCATGGAAAAAGAGTTCCTCATTTCACACTTACTGACCTCTCATCAAAAGCACCTATAATTGTTTAACAAATTAGGTTCTTCTTGGTGGCACAGATGAAGTATGACACCAAAATCTCCTGCCTGTCAGAATATATTTATCTAACCTGTGAAAGATCTCACATACATATCTCTAGAATTAGATACTGTCAAGCACTGGCCTGGGGTATTATTTTGCGATCATGATTTTTGCAATCGTGATGTTTTGCGTACTGTAAATAGGAAGGTATAAATGGAAGGAGGTCGGTGGTAGCCTAGTCAGGCTTTGACTTCCCTTCAGTTCCCATCCACAGCTCCTTCTTTTCCTCTTCAAGGCATCAGATAGGTCATGGGTGATGTATCATGTGACTATGCGAGCGATATTTTCAGAGATTTTGTTCACGCAGGGCTAGATCACTGCAAGCAAACTTTGGTTTAAACTCCTTACACAATTTGTAAATAGCAACAAAAGGACAAAGATCTGTTCTGAAATCTTCTACAAATTCTATTATTATTACTATTATATGCTTAGCTTTACATGTGATATGCAACATCTGCCAGTACATACTGAAAAACTGAAATACAGATAAAATATACATAAAAATGTTAACATCAGCTGTAAAACAGTGTACTTTTGGGAAGCAATATCTTATAAATCACTGTTGTTTTCTTTGGAAACATCAAGGTCAGGGTTTGGACACTGTTTCTACCATAAAAGATAAATAGCCATCTTCTGCTGATAAATGCACTGATATTTGCTACAAGTCAAAAACAAGAAAAATGATGGTATCTTTGAAATAAAAGAATACACTCCTAATTTGCTCAGGGTACTAAACTTGGTGTATCACAATACTCTAACCCTGTAGCAATTGTCTCAAGAATCGATATAATGATCAGCAATAATTAGCTATCAAAGGAAGCTTTCAGAGAACATATTTCTATAAGTGCATCCCAGTTAATTTAATACATGTGTCTGCTTTGTCTCTGCTGCTCTCTGGCCTTGAACCACATGCGTCACAAGGCCAGCTCACGGTGCACACAATCACGGAGGACATCATGCACATAGCGATAAACAATAAATCATTTTATATTAGATAGAACCACGTCCACCCACAACATTCGCTACTCCTTGTGGATTACGGTAATTGTACAGAACGTCAGTGAGTTCAAATTGAATTCAGTGTTTTATGGCAAACACCCGGATGTTTATCTGCTAACAAATGCACGGATGGATGTTTTCCATGCTTACGCTGTTGCTTCTGTCTTCAATTACGTTATTCAATGATACATACATACCATACATAAAACAAACCTGAAGTGGTTATGATGTTGCAAGTGTGGAATCCCATTAGCAGGTCACTACGTAGTGATAAGTAGTAGTCATAAGTCTTTAATGAAATAGTTACTGACTGTTCTACAATATTGCAGGCATAATATAATATAATATAATATAATATAATATAATATAATATAATATAATATAATATAATTCCATGAGGATATATTATATCCATTCATACTGAGCACTCACTTGTCTTGACCTTTTCCTGACTGATGAAGTTCAAATGTCATGGGCTTAATTTAAACAGACTCAGTTTTAATCAGTCTTTGTACATGGCGGTTTTCTAATTTTCTCCTCTATAGTTACCTGTGCCAAGGAGATTTTTGTTTTCCATGCTGTTTATTTGTTGGCTTGTCTATCAGCAGGATGAGTGTTGTGAAACTTGGTGGAAGGGTGCAGTGTGGACCAAAGAAGAACCCGTTAAATTTTGGAGTGGATCCGAGTCGTGGCATGGATCCATGTATTATTTCGCCTTAGAGCAAGGTCTGCGCTCTCTGAGTGCACTTCTAGTTCTGCAAAGAACAAATTTATTTGCATGGTCTTACTAGGGGTGAAATGTAATCTTTATCTGTTTAGTGCTTTAAATATATTGGAAGGGTTGTTGTTGTTATTGTTGGATAAAAATCCCATAGGTAGAAATTCCAGTACTGTCAGCATGGTCTATGAATTCCTCAACCTCAGCTACATCAGTCAAGTTCACAATTGGTCTCAACTAGAGATGTGCGTAAGACTGTTTTGTTTTAATCCCACTCACACAGTTATTATATTGCACCTGTCTATGATATTGTCTAACAAGTTTAGTTTGCCCTATGAGCATTATTCATTCATTTATTTATTTGTTCCTTTGCATGTTCAGTTAATATAGCACCATTCTAACACCCAAGGCTGCTTACGTGACTGTTTGCATTCTACTCTCTACTCTCTGTATGATGCTCTGTGAAACTTTCTAGTGAAAAAGAAGAGTGTGCCTCATAATCATATTAGTGCATATTATCTGTTCATTCCAAATAATGTATTTGCATCGGGTGACATCCCTGGGCCTTATTAACAGTGAGTTTGAGAGCAGTGCTTTTTGACAACCCCAGTAGCTATGGTTTGAGGAAAGAGAGCAGCACATCGACAGGGCACCCTAGGGAGCTGCATATATCGTCTATGCCAGGAACCACCACAGATTAGTCCAGTTAGCCTCAAATCAGAGATCCTCCACAATCCAGTGGCCCATCAGTGCTTTCACACACTCTGCTGGAGTCTACTGTCATTCTGTGAACAGACGAGTCGGTTTCTGTACAGGCATTAATCTGGAGGAGTTTATGATTTCATTTGGCAAAAAGAATTGAAAGAACAGGCTGACAAATGAATACTTTTTGATGCATTCTTATTCACATGTGTAGGTTTAAGTGGGATTCATTGACTCATCTGTGATAGATTTAAAATAGACACAAACCTTTTTTTCCAAACTTTTAAAAATGTTGTACACAACAACCTTGTGCTATCACTATTTTTAATACAATTTGTGTCATAATTTGGAACTACACAAATTATTATGTCAGTACTCATCACCCAAAATCTTTGCATGTACCTGTGCATCAAAATATTGTATTGCTTTTTGACTTTTTAGTTGAATATGACAATATAGAGTTGCTGTCAGTTATTTTTAACATATACTGTATAAACCCCACTTCCAGAAAGGTTGGACACTTTCTAAAAATGTAATGACTAACTTATTTCTATTTGATAAACATAAACACATTTAGAAATCGATGGGTGCAACACACTCAAATCAGAACAAAATAAGAGTGAAAAGGTTATACAAGTAACAATGGAAGGGTCCACAATTAGCAGTCTAACTAATAACAGGTGAGGTCATCAATGACTATAAAAGGAGACAAACTTCATGAAAGACTTGTCAGTCAGTTCAAATGTTTCTCAATGCAAGATTGCAAAGAATTTAGGTCTTTCACCATTTACAGTTCATGATCATGAAAAGGTTCAGGGAGTCAGGGGAAATGTTGGTGCGTTAAGCCCAAGCACGGAAACAGATGCTGAATATGCATGACCATCAAGTGCTCAGACAGTATTGTTTGAGAAACCATCTACAGTGATGGACATAGCAACATGGACATGGTACTCGGGAGTTTGCTATCAGAAACTGTATTATACAAAGAGGAAGCCATATATTAACTTTGTCCAGAAATGCTGGCAAATTCTCTGGGCCTGAAGTCATCCAAGATGGATCGAAAGAAGGTGGAAATGTGTTCTGTGTTCAGAGAAGTCCACGTTTCAGCTTGTTTTTTTAAAAAGCAGACATTGATTTTATGTGCCTACATGGACATGCATGGGAGTGCATCAGTGCCCACGGCATGGGTGATCTGCATATACTGTATGTGAAGGTACCACTGATGCAGAGGGTTATATTGCTATATGCTGGTGTCAAGACAATGTCTTTTCCAAGGAACTCCATGTCTATTTCAGCAGGACAATGACAGGCCTCATTCTGCACAAGTTAAAACTGTCACTTGAGAGGCCTGCCTACAGTCCAGATCTGTCTTCTTTTGAAAATGTATGGCGCATCATGAAGAGGAGAATCAGACAACAGTTATCACACACTGTGGAGCAGCTCAAATCTTGTACATAGGAAGAATAGGCAAAAATTCCAAAAGGTGATGTGACCCAGTCTTAAACATGGCTCTGTCCCAGCTTGCAGGCATCAATTTCTAAATTTGTTTATATTTAACAAATCGAATTAAGTTCATCATTGAAAATACTTTATTTGCCCTTTTGTCTGTTAAATAAGTTTTAGGTTAATTAACAAATTACAGGTTTCAGTTTTTATTGCATTTTAAGAAATGCCCCACTTTTTCTGAAAATGGGGATTGTATTTAGCAAAATGCAATAAAAACTGAAAAGATATCTGGTTGCATTAAAAGTAATACAAAACATGTCACCCTTAACTGAACACAGAGGTGGGTCTAGTCTTAGAAAAATGTTGTTTTTAAGACATTTGGAAGGTGTCCAATTATGGTACAAAATCCCTGTTATTGATAAGAATTTTTAGATACAAAGCACCTCATGGACCTGGTTTGTACCTTGCCCAGTCACTCACAAACTCACTCACTCACATTTAGAACCCTGAAATATTCCACAAGAGGGTACTGTTGTGAATCACATCCATTGCTATTATGGATGCTATTCTCCCATGCATATAAGTGAAAAACAGCATGTTTAAGCCTATATGTATTTTACCCTTGACTTAAGTCTAAGATTTGCATGCGACAAAGACAGTTACATCTTCATGAAGAACAACCCCAAAATCTGGATTAGAAGACTCAGCAGTGTATATAATAATAATAATATGAAGAAGAAGAAGATGAAGAGGAAGAGGAAGAAGAAGAGTATAAGGGTTAACTTTTCAAGCACTATAATTCTAATAATAAAACAACAACCATAATCAGCTCTAGGAAGCAGACCCACTTTCATTTTACTTTCATTGATCATGCTCTACAAATGTACTCCCAGCAGCAGTACAGTGAGCTTTTATTGTTTTCATTGAGAAGGCACTCAAGCATACTCACACACACTTGATTGAACAGGCATTTGGCCAGGTCATTTAGAGTGGCTAGTGGGCTGAGGGGAAGATCAAATTCAGAGCCAAGTGGTGAACAAAGGAAGGCTAATGATGGCTCAGGACAACTAACCCTGAAACAAACACTCACTGTTAATCATCATTTCACACACATGCTTTTAAAATATACACTCTTTCAATTTCTAGCCAGTTGTAGTGGATGTTGAGATTACCGCCTCAGCAGAGCCTGGCTGATGAGCTATATCACATAAACCTTTCAGCACACATCCAACAGCTCAAACAGAGGAGAAGAGCACACCTTTGCTTTCCCACTTCTATGACGAGGTGCTGTTGCCATGGCAACAGCCTCCATATACCCCATAGAGAGTTTCCCACGGCTGCCTCTTTCACAGTAACCGTAATAAAAGGCACATATTTGTTCAGTCAAATTCCTGCCTGATGACCACAAGGCTGATCCCAGCCGGTCACCAGGCACAGACATCCTAGGAAAGGCTGCAAGAAGCATGTTCCATGCTTTCAGAGATGGCTTTTTTAAACCTTTGTCTTTGTGCAAGCATTACATAAATCTGTCCCTAGCCTGTTGAGCCATTCTGTAAAGATCAGTGATGACACACTATGACTTGATAGGGCATGGCATTCACTTTCACATTTGCATATTTTCAGGGGAGCGATGAAGACATCAAATGTCAGATAAATGTCAAAATCCTATGAAATATTCAGCCTTTAAATTATTTGTTTGAAGATGAATGAGGAGCATTGGTTTTGTTGGCTCAACTCCTGCAGCAGAATAACATTACCTGTAAAGCAATTTTAACAATTGAAACATGAATACACGGGAATACATTTTGCAAACACAAAGCTCCAAAGGCTCAAAAATGTTACTTGGTGCAGGCAGCTTAACTTGTTAGTATAAATGCAAGAACCGAAAAATATTTTCTTGCATGCAAGACACAGGTTATGGAATATAACAATTATTACTATTTATTATTGGCAGCACGGTGGCGCAGTGGATAGCAGTGGATAGCAGTGGATAGCGCTGTCGCCTCACAGCAATAAGGACACGGGTTCGATCCCCAGGTGGGGTGACCTGGGAAATTTCTGTGTGGAGTTTGCACATTCTCCCCGTGTTCGCGTGGGTTTCCTCCGGGTACTCCGGTTTCCTCCCACAGTCCAAAGACATGCAGGTAGGTGA
>JAOVYV010000053.1:8719935-8733367 GCA_025674545.1 Hassar affinis
GGAGTACCCGGAGGAAACCCACGCCAACACGGGGAGAACATGCAAACTCCACACAGAAATTTCCCAGGTCGCCCCACACGGGCATCGAACCCGGGTCCTTCTTGCTGTGAGGCGACAGTGCTATCCACTGCGCCACCGTGCCGCCCTAGTTTGATCATTCATTTGAACCTTTATTTAACAGAAAAAAAGACAAAGATATAAATATAAACAAACTTAGAAATTTTAGACAAGTATAAAAAATAAACAAAATAAGACGATTAAGACAAGAAAACTGTTCTGTAAGGTTCCCCAATTAGCAGTTTAACTGATAACAGGTAAGGTCATCAAGACTGAGTATAAAAGGAACATCCACCCAAGACTTATTCTTTGCAAGCAAGGATGGGTCGTGGTCTACCACGTTGTGCCAAACGTCATGAGAGAATTGTCAGTCACAAATAGAAAGTTTCTCAGGGTAAAATTACAAAGAATTTAGGTTCATCTACAGTTCATAATATCATGAAAAGATTCAGGGAGTCAGGAGAAATCTCAGTGTGTAAAAGCCAAGGGCAGAAACTGCTGTACTAAGAATGATCCGCCACCCAAATAGTACCTGATATGTGCTGGTCCTGTGCGGTAAAGTACAACTGTAAAGTTGTACAGTGTAGATGCCCAGCTTTCACTGTTTTTCTCAATCTTTGTAACTAAGGAATTTTATGCAACTGAACCTTTAGCTGAGAATTGTTTAATTCTACTAGCTGTAAGGTTTAGTGTTGCTGTACTGATCAACTGTAGAGCTTTATCTGCTACCATAATGCATTTTATTTTCAGACTTTCTTGTATCATGGGTATTGTAGATAGTGGTCTACAGATAAAACATCAGGCAGTGACCCATCAATAAATAGAGAAAAGGAAGTCTCAAGACTAAAGGTCCTCTTTCATGACTCCCTTGAGTACTCAGTGGTACATGGGGGTAATAACAGAGCATTCAGAGCATGGTGTCAATGTCGTTACTCATAACAGTCTCATTTTATGATTAAAAATAAATTAAGCTGTCATTTTGTCAGTCTTTTTACCTCAGTAGAAACTGCTCAAGATCACATCTGCTAATATGGATGACTGACCTTAGTGAAATCAGGTACAAAAACCTCCATTTCAAATCCATTAGGCTGTGAATGAAACTAAATATAGTCCTCGGTTTAATCAGACCATGAAAGAAGAGCCATAATGTTGCTCAGGTTGTTATAAAAATACAACCCCAATTCCAGTGAATGTGGCTTGGCATTGTCTTGCTGAAATAAGCTTGGATGGCAGCATATGTTGCTCCAAAACCTGTATATACCTTTCAGCATTAATGATTCCTTCACAGATGTGCAAGTTACCCATGCCATGGGTACTAACACTCCCCCATACCATCAGAGATGCTGGCTTTTGAACTTTGTGCTAATAATCTCAGATGAGCTTGGGTCCAGAGAAGCCGGTGGTGTTTCTGGGGGTTGTTGATATATCGCTTTCGCTTTGGATGGTAAAGTTTTAACTTGCACTTGTAGATGGAGTGAGGAACTGTGTTCACTGAAAATTGTTTTCTGAAGTGTTCCTGAGCCCATGTGGTAATATCTGTTACAGAATGATGTCAGTTTTTTAATGCAGTGCCACCTGAGGGATCGAAGGTCACAGGCATTCATTGTTGGATTTCAGCCTTGCTGCTTATTCACAGAGATTTCTCCAGATTCTCTGAATCTTTTGATGATATTATGGACTGTAGATGATGAAATCCCTACATTCCTTGCAATTGCACAGTGAGAAACGTTGTTCTTAGACTGTTGGACTATTTGCTCATGCAGTTGTTCACAAAGTGGTGAACCTCACCCCATACTTGCTTGTGAATGACTGAGCCTTTCGGGGGTGTCCCTTTTGTACCCAATCATGTCACCTGTTTCCAATTAACCTGTTCACCTGTGGAATGTTCCAAAAAGGTGTTTTTTGAACATTCCTCAACTTTCCCAGTCTTTTGCTGCCCCTGTCCCAACTGTTTTGAAATGTGTTGCAGGCATCAAATTCAAAATGCATGAATATTTACAAAAAAGCATTTAATAAGAGATAAGATAATCCTTTAATAGTCCCACATCGGGGAAATTTTCTTTGTCACAACAGCATCCACAGAAAGGCAATAAGATAGATATGATAGATAACATTAAACCTTTTGTCTTTGTAGTGTATTCAATTGAATATGAGTCCAAAAGGATTTGCAAATCATCATTCAGATGACGTTTTTATTTATGTTTTACACAACGTCCCAACTTTATTGGAATTGGGGTTGTACACCAGACGCAAGACATGATAAATAATAGTTCTAATTATTTTAATTAAGTGATATAAGTTTTCTTTGACGTCTTGCCTTGCACGCCTATCATGTGAAACGATTCTTGGTCTCGTTCACCCAGAGTCTTTTTACGGCCGCACTGCTCTCGTAAGTTGGAGGTTTTGCCAGAATTATTGTAGTCACGATACACCCTTGAAATGCTCATACGTGAAAATCCAAACTTTGCTTCTACACCTGAAATGCTGTGACCCATCTCCAACTATTAATCCGCATGTGATAACTTGCCAATATTCACAGTGGAAACAGCTCTAGAAGTTCCATAGATGTCTATCACTTTCTATACACACTGGCATAGGTGCGTAGGCATTGCAATGCATTTTGCACCAGTTTTTCGGGTACTTCAGTGTACATTGTTGTACAACCTCAAGACAGGACAAGACAGTTGGAAACTCCACAACAGTATGGGGTTATGCACTAAAGAACAGTAATATCATGAATAATTAGTAATAATATTTCAGTACTGAAGACACACACTAGCAGTTAATACTAACTTTGAAAATGTTCTAAACATTTCAGCTGTAGATTACTGGTGTAAACTGTCTGTCATGAGAATGATGTTGATGGTGAGGACCTATTATTATAAATCTAGCCTGAAGCATGTTCTGCTTTGCCTGGTATGAAAGCATCTATTTTCACTGTTCATGACACATTAGCTGTTAGCAAGCAGCCAGCTAGCCAGAAGGGATAACAGTAGGCACCAGAGAATTTGGATATAGAAAATGGCCACGGATTTCCTAAAATAGGAAGACATTCTTAGAAATTGATGGTGGTTCACAGAGTGCAGTCTTACCACACAGCTGAAACCTAAACAGTTTAGCTTGTTCCACTATCATCCTATGTCTGTGGTGTTTCTGCTGCTGCGGTGCACAACTCAACCGTACTGAAGTTACACTTCACGAGAAACCCTGGCAAACAAAGTTTTCCTCCTTAAGTAATTAAATCATTTAGATGTAGAGGATATATTCCCATCAGCAGGTCACCAGGCAACAGTGTCCTAGTGATCCAGATCCATGGTGATAAAAGGATAATGAGCTGATAAGGGCACAGCATGCCTTTGAGAAACAGATCAGCTTCTTACTGGAAAGGAATATAAAACACCGCCCATACAGCATCCAGTCAAATTCAGCAGGTTTACTGAAATCAGATAATGTGACCAAAGAAAAATCATTACCACTCAAAAGCCGACACTAAACAGGCCCAGCAGAGCGCTAAATGGGTGTGAGCCGGTGTTAAATCTAAAAGCAGAGCTGAAACATGCACACGTCTTCTTAGGCTTTTTGGTTTGTTTGTTTTTTAGCACCAAGGAAACAGTGCTGGTTTCAGAGCACAGTGTCTTATGATACTGCCTGCAAGCACAATTCTCTATACCTCAAAAGCATCTTCTTTCAAGTAGTCTTCAGAATCCTGCTGCATTCTCCTGGAATCAGTGTGCTCCACAGTGTGAGGCGTGTTGATCATTAAGCAAAACCACAGCCAAGAGTTAAGCACAGTGAAGAAGCTCTGGGCTGGGTGATGATGTGTCTTTTCATATGACTCCTGCACTACATCAAAGATGGATACATTTAGGGAATATCAATTATGTAGATTTATTCTATGCTCACGTTTCTCTGTATCACTGAGGGCCAAAAAAAAGAAGTCTTCGTTCAGGTATTATATGGTGGAAGTACCTTTTTATTAGTAGTTATTTTTGGTGATGGCTGATCATAATAATCATTACTACCCATAATTATATTTATTTTATTTTATTATAATTATAAAAATGATTATGTTTGAGACGTACAGTGTTGGGGTTTCATCATGGACAAAACAATGTTACGGGTACACATAGGAACAGACTCATTGAAAGACAACACCATTCTTGATTGCTATTTTTAAGTCAAGTGTTTCAAGCCTACAATCATGCCATGCCTCTTCTGAGTACCAAACATGATCTATTTACATCTAATTCCTACAAAGGCGATTTGTGGTAGTGATAGAAAGTATTTCAGCTCATACATGTTTATTATACAAGCTTTGTATTTCAGCTGCTTCTTCTCAATCACTGCTAATGGATATCAAAGCAAGCTGAAGTAAATTACCCTCAATGCTGCACATAATTTCGGGCTGCTTCACACAGCGTAAACACTTGACATGTGTGAATCTATAGTCTGTCTTAGAAAAAAGAAAAAAATAATCAGCCCAAACCTGTGCTACATAAGCTTAATATTCTGGATCTTTTTTGGATAACTTGTGGTTCCACAAAAGTAAAAAGAAGCCAATTTAAGCCAGTAAGATGATGTGGATGCCAAGAATCAAGCCTTATTTTTAGTTATTTCCTTCTAAGAGAGGAAGGCCTTATCCCTGTTAGCCCATTTATACCGGATGCTCTTGGTGATTTTACATCTAAAAACACAAATTGCTGGAAATGTAGGAATGTTCAAGGGCAACATCTTCCTATGAGCTATTAAGCAAAATGTGATGAATCTGAACAATGTATTTCTTCAATATATAATCATTCAGTAAATGGAGACATTGTGTGCGAGAGTGGAATTTTTTGACTGTGTCTCAAAAGCCTGATTGCAAAAATCAAAGCTTTAACTGTTGGAATAAAGCTTACCAGCAGTACAAGCAGGACCTTAATGCCCATGATTGCTGATACCTGGCAGTCACAGCGTCTCCCACAGAGAAGCGTCCTGATTGTCTAGAACAAGGCTCCGAATTCCTGAGACCCAGCCTCCACTTTGTTCAGAATTCAGAAAAGCAGGAGGTGAGAGCTGAAATGGCTTTGCTTTGTGCAGTGCTGAGAGGCTTAACAGAGCAATGGTTCTCCCTGCTGTTGGCTGATGGTATTACAATCTATTGTCAATATGGTTCCTTTATTCTAACTACATATTCAACCTTGCTCGAATGGAGCACTGAGCAAAGATTGGATTGAATTTATTACATTTGATTATTAATATAACACTTAAGAATGTAACACTGGGGAAAATACCGTTCCAACTCGTAGTCATCCATCTTCATTAACCGGTTTATCCTGGTCAGGTAGTGGTACAGCCAAAGCCTATCCCAAGAACAGAGGACAAGACAGGAATGGGATGCCAGTCCATCACGGGGCACCATGTGCACGCACTCATTCACACCTAAGTTATAGAGACCCTAAAACATGTGATGCAGTGGGTAGCACTGTCAGTTCACAGCAAGAAGGACTTGGGTTTGGTTCCCAGCCAGGATGACCAGGGTCCTCTCTATGTGGAGTTTGCATGTTCTCCCCATGTCTGCACGGGTTTTCTTATCTATGCATATTAAAGGAATACACAGGCATTTGTTTCCCCATCATAAAAATTATATTAGCAGTCTAACAAAAAAAGTTGGGGAGGTTACATGCTAAGCATTATTGCAAAATAAATATTGCCATCAAAAGTATATGTCAATTCCATCTTCAGTCTGTAAAATCCATCCTTTCAGAAATGGGACTAATTTTTTCAGGGGGAAGAATTTACAGGATTGCAGACTTGCCATCTTAATGCTCATGGATTTCACAAATCCATAGGAAAGCCTAAGAACCAGCTTTACAATTTTGGATACAGCTTTAGTGAGACATTCTCACATTTCATGTTTCATTATAAGCGCTATTGTTAGAGTTGTGATATTGAATTTGCATGAATGTGTGTGTGTGTGTGTGTGTGTAGTACATGTCCTGTATTTCTCATGCCCAGGATCCATTACAAGCCTCTCCAGGATGAAGCAATTCAAGATTAATAACTGAACTAGTCACATATTAATATGTTGCTGATAAACATGGTAGGCTTTGTGCCAGTGTTCACAGCATATGCTACAAGGTGAAGTATAAAAAACTTTAAATTCTGTACACCAACATATGAACATAGAAATATTGAAGATCTACACCACAAGGTAAAAAGAAATACACTCCACACTTTATCAGCATGCAGCACCCTTCCATAAAATGTAAGAAGATAGTGTATAATAAAAAAATATGATGACAATGGAAAGATATGCCTCCAACCCGAACAGATGTGCCGGAGTCCATAATTAGCATTGGGAGAGAGTATGCATCTTGTGCCTGTGTGACCTTGGAGGCAGATAGTGAGGAGAGAAGCTGAGAAGGAGAAGAGAGATAACGAGGGAGACTAAAAACACAGAGGAAAGGTGAATTTCAACACCAGCTTTGTCTGAGAGCCTGCTGTGTAAGAGGAATATGAAGAATAAAAAAGGAAAGGAGCATGTGAAGCAAGGCTAATTTCAGCAGTGTTGAACGGTTTTATTAACATGTATACAAAAAAAACTGTGAGCAGAACATGACAGATCACTTAATTAGCCGACTCTCGGTTGGCCGTGACGATGTGAGCGCTCGAGATGTCTGTGAACTGGAGGTAGTCTTGCAGAAGGGTGGGAACAGGCAGCTGCCGAACAAAGGAGGATTTAGACAAAGCGTCACTGCCAACTGTAGCTCTCACAGCAAGTCTGCACAGATGAGTCAGATCAGGAACACACTCTGGAACGTGGAGAGAGAGAGAGAGTAAAAAAGAGTTGCAGCACACAATGTACAATGGTTATACATGGAGCCATGTAACTGGATAGATGAGAAGTGGTAAGGTTAACTCTGAAAATGTAGTTTGGTTGTGCCTTCTTAATGGGCTTTACCAAAATGTTTCTGCGGCGTCCAAGTGCCCTCTGCTTTGCGCCGAGTGAGTATGTAAAGCAACGTCGATGGCAGAGTCTTCCAATTAATAAACTCTAGCAAGTAATTAAGTACTCTGGAGTCAGCCTCTTCTAGCCTGCATATGATTAAAACAGAACATGGGAAATAATACAGATGGAGGAGGTGGACAGCAACATGCAAATCATTCATTTTTCCTCACAAATACATATATTATATGATGTGTAATCAGGATCACTGATGGTTAAACATAAATTGACTAACGGTTGAACCGTGGCTGTTTGTTTCTTACATTTTCTGCTGAAGGAGCAGTAGAGGGTCTAGTCCTCCTTTGAGCAGCAGTGGAAGCCAAAATGAAGCATGAGCCACTTTATTGAGCGCTGCCTGAACTAGTGCCTCCAGCTGTTCATCTTTAGGCAAGCCAGAATATTCCAGGATGAGCGACAGATGTTCAGGTACGTGGCCTTGCAACGTCAATATGTACGTAGCCAGACTGACACGAGCTCCACCAGCCAGCAGCATCTTTGTGATCTCTCGACTTTGGTGAAAATCACTTCCCACACTGAGAAGATAGAGAGTTATACTGTAAACCCTATGTAATACTGTACAAAAGTTCAAAGTGTGTTTTAGCATGTTCATACTTCCAAGAGTTACACCAGAGAGCCATGTCCAATGGGCAGAAATATCCAAACTCTCTGCAGCTCTGTGCATCTGGACTGTAGCCCTGTGTGAGCAGAGGCCGGAGGCTTTCTACTTGACCACTAAGCACTGCCAGATACACTGGACTGACCTTTCCTTCGCCCTGGTCACACTCCCGGTCTGTCACAGGGATCAGTTTCTCTAGAATACTGCAGAAGGTTAAAGTAATGGGTATGGGTTTATAAGACGATACAAAAAACAATCTTGATTAGTAATAAATTCCACAGTTGTAAAGCCAGATGAAAATCTGATTTCTTTACTGCAAGTAATAAACATATCAATACGCAAAATACAACCTACTTCCTGTGCTGCATCAAAAGTCACGTATTTTGTATGTTCATGCATTATGCATATTTTTTATTTACCACTTCATCCTTTCATAATAACTCATTTTAATAATTAAGTGTATAAGGATGATCACTATTCAAATAAGTATATACACATAATTTTATATGCGAGTGTGAATGTGTGTGTGTATGAACCCTACAATGGATTAGCGCCCTGTCTAGGGTTGGTTCCTGCCCTTGTGCTCAGAGTTGCCGGCTGGGCCCCGGCTCCCCCGTGACCCCATAACTGGGAATAAGCGGTACAGAAAATGACTGACTGACATAATTTTATACAATTCTTTTTCTTTTCTTTTTTTTTTTTTTACAATAATTAATCCCTTTTACTTTCTCATTTTAGAGCATAAATTTTAGAACCGAAAGCTGGGCGATGTGACAGTATAATATTTCAAAAAGAATTTCCTAAGATATCATGAGTATTGTGATATCTTTTTATAAATGTTTTTAATAACAATGACTCTGGAGACAGATTTTATAATTTACTACTGTCTGAATCTCTAAAATTGTTGATAATGTTTTGAACACAATCTGTGTATATTGTGTATCATGTCATGTCTTGAAATACTGGGATGTGATATTTCTGCTATTAGAACCCCTGGCTGAAGGTGTACGGTAGTCCATATGGGTCCATACAGCAAAATAATATCCTCTCACATCAGTAAACAATGATAACTACAAAGAAATAAACTCCCTTTCAATGAACCATCATGTGATTTTGATCTGTTTTTAACTGTCCAATTCACATGCCTTTATTATGAACAGTGGTGTTTTTCCATAATCCTAACACATTGTGCATGTACTGTGAGTATGTACTTGGCATACACATACTTCATGCACAATTAACTAAAAAATACATACAGAAGTTTTCTGCCTACCTGATGCGACTGAACTGGGCTGCAGCATGGATAGGAAGCTGCCACTGGTCTTCATTGCAGTAGAGGTTTGGGTCTGCCTTATTGGCCAGAAGAAGTTCCACGCATGATAAATGGCCTTCCTGAGCTGCAATGAGTAGCGGAGTGGCCATGTCCTTCGCCTGGCAATTGACATTTGCACCTGCAGCAGTTAGAGATAAAAATCAGTCATGCTTGTACATACTGTACATCTGCAATTATGATTCTGTAGCCCTCTCTTTTTATTCCCACTCGCTCTACATTTCTCTACTGATCAATACAGCAACTCAATATAAGAATAAACACTAGTGTCATGCGGTGCAATATGGTAATGCTGTAATAAAAAGTAACAGTAAACATAAGCTGCTGAGGGAATCATTGAATAACACTGAATAGCCTCACCAACATTGGCAAGGATCTCTAGACACTGGTGATGTCCATACTGTGCAGCAACGAACAACGGTGTGATCCCATAGTCATCCACAGCCTCAAGAGAGCACACGCTTACCAGAAATTTTACAATCTCTATGTGGCCCTGGAAGAAAAAAAAACATGATTCTGACTTAGCAATTGACATCTAGGCTTAAGGCTTCATTCCTTGACTATGGACAAAATAATACCATAGCTTTAGTCTAAAGGTGGCACTATAGATCATTTTAAATAATGACGGTCTAAAACACTAGGCCTGAGGGGTTGAATACTAGTGCAACGTTCTAAACGGATTAATTGTGATGGGCAATTAAGTTAACGTACAGTCTTGTCCTGACTGCTTGGATTTGAATGATTCAGTCTTGTTCAAACCTCAAATGAGCCACAGAGACTATACTTCATTGACAGTCTTTAGATTATGAGGTTTGTCCAGAAAGTAATGAGAATTTTGGAGACTTTTAGATGCAATGCTTTAAATTGTCAACTGTGGGGGTGTTCAAAGTCTCGGTCGCAACTGTATGGATGATGTTCTAGCGTGTTTTAATCTTGGGACACTAGAAAAAAAATAACACATGGAGTCAAGTCTGGGCTACAGGGTGGATGTGGCAGGACTGGAATGTTTTAGGGAAAGGTTGCATGGGCAGCAGTTTGAAAAGAGGCGGCGGTTTGGGTCACGTGTATCGGGGGAAGCACGCGATGGCTTCGTGCTCCTGGACTGGCAGTTCGTCGTGTGACAAGGGGGGAAAGACTGACGGGTGGGAATTGGAGAGAACTAAATAAGGGAGAAAAATCAGGGAAAAATCAAAAAAAAAAAAAAAAAAAAAAAAAAAAAAAACATTTCAAGAGTTTCCGATGAACTTTTACTGATTTTCGTGCAGCATTTGATCACGTACCTTAACTTTTCTATAAAAGCAGCTGTGACGATCATTTTTCCAGCAAGGTTTTTATAAAATGTTTATAATGCTCTTAAGCAGGGACTTGTCTCAGAGTTAAATCTGTAATTTTAAGTTTTCTGAATGCTTCATGTTTTCTCTGTAACATGACAAACAGTTGGCAACCTTATAGTCCTTATGGGGTAAAAACAAATGAAACAGTTTTAGAATGTTCTGTTATTGGAAAAAGAAACAAACTTTTGTGTGGGAAACACTTCATGCCAAACTGCATTCACACCATCACATTTTTCCCTGTAACAGCACACCCTGTGATGTGACATCAGCAGTAGACTGAAGAAACCACGACAACAGCCATGGCAAGAGCAGAAAGCTGAAGAGAAACCATCACTACTTAACCGTGTGCCTGAAATTATGTTTGCTATTATGTTTGCTATGAAATCTGAAATCTGTTAGCATGTCAGTCAGGGATGTTTCAGCCTTGGTCTAGCCACTAGTGGATAGGGTTCCAGAGCCAAGGGTTCCGAGTTCCCAACCCTGGTCCTGGAATCTATGCTCCAGGTGGACTAAAGTTACACAGTTAAAGTACAACACTGCTTTAAGAGTACCTTGTAAACAGCCTGATGAAGACAGGACCAGCCCGAGATGAAGTGTGTTCCATTAACCTCTGCTCCTTCGCTGACCAACAGCTCCACGATTTCTTTACGGCCGCTATCCACAGCTTTCAACACAACAGAAAGGAAATATGGCAGCACAATACATTATGTACAGTGGCTTTAAAAAGTCTACACCCCCCCTGTTAAAATGGCAGATTTTTGTGAAGACAAATGAAACTAAAACTGAAACTAAACTATTTCCACTCTCAGTGTGAAATTACAACATGTAAAAACTAAGCAGAACACAAACATTTTAGGGAAAAATAAAAGCTACAATAGCCTGGTTCACAAGCGTGCATTCCCTGTTAAAACTGCAATGTCACTGGGTTCAGAATAAATGAGTCACATTCTCATCAATCTCATGTTCAACAGTAATTACTAACCACCCATCATCAAGGATTCTGAAATGATTCTGATTAAGCCCAAATAAAGACCAGCTCAAGTTTTTCTTTATATCTTCTTGGTTTCATCCAACTACTAAAGACATAAAGCATGTACAGGATCTCACTTGTCAAAAGATATCGATCAGGAGAGGGGTCTAAAGTAATTTCCAAAGCACCTGATGTACCAGGGAACACTATGAACTCCATCAACAACTGGAGAAAATGGAGCGCCATAACACCATTACCAAGAACAGTACATTTATAAAAGTACAAGAAACAAAATTGACCAGGGAGGCTGCCAAGAGACCTACCACATCATATTATTGAGTTGCAGGAATATCTGACTTCTGGTTACTATCTGCATGTGACAACAATCTCTCATATTCTCATATTCACTTGTCTGGTCTTTGGGGTTGAGTGGAAGCCATTTCTCACAAAAAACATCCAGTCCCAACTAAATCACCCCAAACCATGTGGCAAAATGTGTTATGGATTGATAAGACCAATTCCAAAAGGTATAATAATTCCAAAAAAAATTACACTACCGCCAGAACACCGTATCTACAGTGAAGCATGGTGGTGGCAACATCATGTTTTAGGACTACTTTTTTTCAGTCAGAACTGGGACTTTTATTAAAGTAGACATAAAGAAAAAAGAAAATACCATACTGCTGTCTTTACTGTATTTTTTTCTGATATCATTGACAGCAGGACATTCTATTAACATATGATTTATTGTTAATAATGAATCGCAGTTTTTGCAAGATGCTCCATCTTCTTTAAGAAGTAGGTGTCGGTGTGTGAAAGCTGAGTGTCCAATGTGGCATCTTGTTATCGCTGTTCATCTGCTAGCAAGTTGAAGATGAAAAGGAATTTCAATTTTCAGCATGAAAATGACCCAGAGCATACATCCTGATCAACAAAGGAATGGCTTAACCAAAAGAGGACCCAATGTTTCTGAATGGCCAAAGCAGAGCCCAGCCCTGAATCCAACTACAAATCTGTGGGATTCAGTGAAATGGGCTGTGTAGTTGAGATGCCCTGACAACTGGATGTATCTACAATGTTTTTGCAAAAAAAAAAGTAGAAAAATATTTATGATGTGAAACGCTGATAGACTCAGTACTCTATCCTAGCCATACTTACCCAGTAAGGATGAGTGGTGTAATAAAATCAACAGCAAATGATTAGTTTAGGGGTATGCAGACTTCAGCCACTTTTTTCTGAAGTTTTAATTTTTTTTACTTTATTTGAATAGTTCACAAGCACACATTATGATGTGAGGTGAGACAAAATCTCTTTTCGGTTTTAGCAGGGTGTATAGGCTGTTTATATCCACTGTAACAATTAACCATGCATGTGTATTATATGTGTGAGCTTTTTTTGTCTTACCCGCAAACAGTGGGCTGCAGAGGTCATTGGACATCTTGTTGAGATCTGCCCCGGCCCTTATGAGGCGCCGCGCTGCGCGGAGGTGGCCGTTCTTTGCCGCAAAATACAGAGGTGTTTCAGAGTTATGAGTCAGTGAGTTCACATAGTCTTCACAGCTATCTGGAGACAACAACAAAGGGTAAGGAGGAGGAGAAAGGGTAGAAGAGGTTCATTTAGTTCATGCATTATAGAGTTGACATTTAAACTTTATATTATATTATATATATATTTACATACAGTAAAACAGGTTGAATATTGGGTCATGTGACCTTTCAGTGAGAATATGGAACTAAATTACAGAGAAGCACATCCACATTACAGACGCTGATGTTGAAATTTCATTTCACTGCTTGCTTTATTATCTCAATGTCATATATTAGTACTTTTTCTCCTCCTAAATTGTCAGGGATCAGGTGAACATGGGTCAGGTGAACAAAACTGTGGAATTGCTTTTTCTAACTGGCTAATTGTCAAATAATTATTATTTAAAACAAATTAAATTGGAAATATTTTTCATTTTTATTATGTTTTATTATGAAGTTTTACACAGAACAGGCATAACATTATGACCGCCTCCTTTTCTCTACACTCAATGCCCATTTTCTCAGTTCCCCTCGCCATATAGCTGCACTTTGTAGTTCTACAATTACAGACTGTAGTCCATCTGTTTCTCTACACACTTTGTTAGTCCCCT
>JAOVYV010000053.1:8750621-8770473 GCA_025674545.1 Hassar affinis
GTCCAAAGACATGCATGTTAGGTTGATTGGCGTCTCTAAAGTGGCCCTAGTGTGTGAGTGTGTGCGCGAGTGTGTGCATGTGTGTGCCCTACGATAGATTGGCGCCCTGTCTAGGGTTGTTCCTGCCTTACGCCCTATGTGGCCGGCTAGGCACCGGCTCCCCTGTGACCCTGAAAAGGATTAAGTGGCCAAGAAGATGAATGAATGAATGAATGAATGAATGAATGAATGAATGGTGGAATAGGAAATGCTCCTCATTTGTGTGTATGTGTGTATGTGGTGTATGCAGATGGTATCAGGTCTGTTCCGTAAGGTCCAGGAACACTACATCCATCAGAAACAGCTGCGTGCCAGAGGGAGAGGAAACCGGCACCAGGCTTCAACTGTAGCTGCACACTTTCAGCAGTCACTCACAGATCTCATCACACGGCTAGACAGGTCTTCAAAAACACATCACCTTTATACTTTGGGGTTCTCAATTAACTTTATCCCGGGGGAGACGACACTATGTCCCTAACAGAGGGACTGTCCCTAACACTGTTTAAACATGATCAAATTCCTCAAATAAAGCTCAGAAATCATACAAGATCACAGCGTATCAAGATAAGTTTTCTATTGTCTGTGCATGTGGAGAGCTGTAACCTGGTGTCACTTGGGATTCTGAAAAACATTAATATCCTGTCTCTAAGAGAAAAAATCTTTTGGAGGAGTTTGGTTGGTCTCTGTTTCAGTTCCTCTTCCTGGGGCTAGTTTGTAGTCCTTGGGAATTTCTTGAGTTAGTGATGTTAGTGTTACCTTGTTTAAATTGGAGCGTAGCTGTACTGTATTGTGTTTTGCAGTTTTAAGTGTAAGGTTCAAGAAGGTCACTTCTTGCATAGAAGATGTATAGTTCAGGTTTTGGACGTGTGGTTACATGTGATTAGGAGATATCCAGTCAGATTAACTCCTCTTATCCTCAATGCCATAACATTTTGCAGTGCCAGTGTTGCCATCTCACAGCTCCAGGGTCCCTGGTTTCATACAACCCTCAGGTTACTATGTGGAGTTTCACATGTTCTACTTATGTCTGTGATTGACGGAGGAGAGAGTGATTATCCAGTTTTGCTCCTTGCCTCCCAGAAATGGGACAAGATTTTTAAGGCTTTGTTTGAAATCATTGGGTCTCTGCTTAGACAGGGACTATTGATTGCCCATTGCCACTGTTCTACATTCTAGCTGAATTGAATGCCATACTCTCAGTTGCTCTTGCCTATCCTAGTCAGTGCAGGCATGTTCATTTCTAATCAAAGAAATAGTAAGTTCACTAGAATGTGTTATAAAAAATTTGTTATAAAATAGCTTATACCAAACTGAATTGGCAAAATGCCATAGTTATATCACTAAATTACACTTGCATTTTTGCTTACATTAAAATAACGCCACCACATGCTTCTAATATCTTGGTAAAAAAAAAAAAATTCTCTCTCCATTTCAGATGCAAAAATACATTTATCCGGTGTTTTAAGCCAAACTATGTAAAGGTAAGTTCTTTCAGCAACTTTATCTATACCAAACATACTTAAGACATGTACTTAAGTCATAAAATGCAGGCCATTTGCACAGTTGTGTATTCTGTTTCATTTCTTCACACTGTCTTAGCTTCCTGGAATATTTGACGTGGAGTACATCACCACACAGTTGCAACATGGAGGCATCCTAGAGACAATTCAAATTAGAAAAAAGGGATTTCCTATTCGAATCCCATTCAAGTCTTTCATGGAGAGGTACTGATTGCTAGTGCTAATGGTAATGTTTACAAGAAGGTCATTTAAACAAATGTGGTTCTGCATTTTATTAATTACATTTCTTCAAAACCTCTCTCACTCACTGACTAATACTATAGGTATAGTGTGCTGTTAGCAGAGCGGGCTGTAAACCTCTCTGATAAAGAGCAAGTCCTTTCGTTGCTGAAGTTCCTTGGTGCTGAGGACAATCAGTATCAATTAGGGCTGACCAAGGTAAAACAAAATGGAGCCTGTCTGCTGGGACAGGCTCATATATCTATTGTCTAAAGACAATTAAGATAAATGTATGTACTTAAACCCATAGCTACAATTAACCCCTGCTCTCTCAGGTGTTTATGAAGGAATTGTTGTACCAGCAAGTGGAGCAGAAGTGGACTAGTACTCAGACTTGGGCAGCCATCACTCTTCAGAGGAACATCCGTGGCTTCATCTGCAGACGGAACTTCCGCTTCTTTAAGCAGAAAGTCGTTGTAATCCAGTCCCACATCAGAGGTCACCAGGCCAGGTCAGATCTGAGATCACAGCAGGAGTTAAAAACAGTGTTTTAAACTGAAATTCAGCTGTTTAGTCCGGTTTTCCTGAACTCCAATTTGCCTCTGTGCTCTGAAGAATACTGTAATTAACCATACTACAACATGGGGTGGAATATACACACCACATAAAGTGAGAGAAAGAGCAAGAATAAAGTGAAATAAGCAGACCAAATTATAAAACAGAGATTCTAGAGATTTCTAGAGATTTTTGCAGCACCCTCTATGGAAGAAATTCGCCAAAATTTGGTGTGCGTCTAAAGAATGTGGTAGTGATGCCAGCCGTGAAGCATTTACATCACCAGATATTGCCTAGTGTAATGCTAGATTGTTGTTTGCACACTATTCACTAGGTGGCGCTACTCCACAATTGAATTGTAATGAGCTAGAGTAATGTATCTCCTAGAGACCAACTTACCATAAAAAATTCATAATTTTATTTCAAAATTTGGCAAAATTCAAGCGCTTGCCGAAGAAATTGCTTTGAGCCTACCCCACTTCATGGAGTGCTAGCATGAAGGGCAATGTATACCTAGGGACACAAACCTTCCATTTTGGATATGTGGGGCTACCATCATATCAAGTTTCATGTGAAGTGGTGAAGTACAAGAAATTTCATACAAAAGCTATATGACCATCAGCATTACTGCGACAGTTGTAATAATATAATAGTAACTGTATTGACATTGTGTGCCATTATACATAATAAGTATTTCTGATATGCATATGCCTAAATGCATGTAAAAATTCTGATAATATTCTAGCATACAGTTATGATAAGACGTAGCTGATATATATTGTCTCTCATTTACAGGAAGTATTATAAGAGATTGAAGCACTCCTTTACCCAATTCTGGGCAGCTATTATGATCACTAGAAATACAATCAAGAGACGAAAGTGGAGGGTAGGTTCATAACACTCTCTGACTTTTGTGTCTTTCACTTTTCCATCCTCTTTCTTTCTCTCTCTATCCTTTCTTTCTCTCTATCATTCTCTTTCTCCCTCTTCTGTGCCACCTATACCAACATGCCCTCTTACTGAGCTGTCCTGTGTGTCACCCATTGCTAGGCAACCACCACCAGTTTATTACTCAAATAGAGTTATAAACTGCAACCTCACCCATCTGTCACGTTTTTTTGAACTTGGATTTTATAATCCACAGTTGGGTCAAAGGATGAGTATACATCACCTGCCACTTCCTTATGGAGAGGAATTTGTGCCAAACTGAAAAGCAATCACTGAAATGCAATGCACACAATGTATAGTTTTACCATTGTGGCATGTGGAATGCGCACCAAAATGAAAAACACTATTACATTGTTTTTCACATTGCTTGACCTCTAATGAAAAACAATACACAATGATTTGCATTTTCAAAATGACATGCTAAATTCATGTTTCAGAATTGAAAACAAAGCACCTTAAAATGCAATCAACTCACCTGCATTGTATTCCTCTGTGTGGTGCTGTGAACGTGCCAAAAGGAAGCGTGTGATAGTTTTCGAAGAGTAGCAGTGTGGATTTCATGTCAAAATGAAATGTAATCACTGTCCAATCAGAATCCTCTACTGGATTTGGGGGCATGGCTGAGAAACCAGTCAGAAGAAATTGCTCATAGCTGCACCTTAATCCAGAGAGAATGTCTTTTCACAGCAGAGTGAAAGAGGAAATAAACACTATCATTCTACAAATTGTGGATGGTGCAGTTACAGATGACTGTGTGCTTTTCAAAGATGAGTGGGTTTTAGAGAATATTTCCCAAGTCCTTACAGTAAGTGGCGAAATCTTAAACAAAATGAAAGACATTTTTTCTGGATTAAGGTATAGCTACAAGCAATTTCTTCTGACTGGTTTCTCAGCCACACCCCCAAATCCAGTCAAGGATTCTGATTGGACAGCGATTACATTTCATTTTGGCACGAATTCCTCACTGCTACTTCACGAAAAAACAATCACTCACTTTGCATTTCTTTGTGGCACGTCCACAGCGCCACACACAATGCAGTTGAGATGATTATTGAGCTTTAATTTTTAAGGTGCTTTGATTTCAATTCTGACAAGAATTAAGCGTGTCATTTGGAAAATGCAAATCATCCTGCATTGTTTTTCTGTGAAGAGATTGAGTGTCATTAAATAAATGTAATGGATCTTTTACTTTTCATTTTGGCACATTCTCCATGTTTAAATGCAATCGCATGTGCATTGCTTTTCAGTTTGGCATGGATTCCTCTCTATACTTCCTTAACTGTCAAATCATTAAATGTCTAATCTGTAAATTCAATTAAACATTTACTACATTACTAGACTACACCACCCGCATGCTTAAGGACACAGATAGGGAAGGGAGGCTTGAATGATTCAGGGTTGAGAGATTCACAGACAGGGGGCCCGGGGACACATGTCCTAATGCACAGACTGCCCAGGTCGCAGGTCCAATCCATGACATTAGGCTGCCTTTGAGCAAGTCCTTTAAGCCACTGCTCAACCCAGTAACCCAAGCTTGAGTAAGGAAGGGTAACTGGCAGAAAAACATTGCCAGACTTGATCCACTGTGGTAACCCCAAGAAGACGAAGATTAGCCGAAAGAGGATGAAGATTAGTTTAGATCATTAAATACATACATTAAATTCCCCTGTTACATATTGAAATTCTGTACTCTGCTTATTTAAACTAACCAAATTAGATATTTGGGTTATTATAATTCAGAGTAAAAATGTTTTTGCATATGTATAGGTTTATACATAAAAAATGTTCCATAAAGAAAATGCTGGGCACATTGCCTAGTCTTACTCAGTGTGTCAGGAGTACCGCTACAGCTTAGGTCATTTTTTTCTTGTCTTTATGCCCTTTCATCTTTGCTCCCAATAAGCTTCATCTCTCTCTCTCTCTCTCTCTCTGTCACTCTCACTCACTCTCTCTCTCTCTCTCTCTCTCTCGCTCTCTAGCTCTCTCTTTCGCATTAACACACACACCTTGTCACACTCCTCTGCTGTTTGGACTTCAAACCCTCTCTGTCAGTGAGATGTTTCATGTATTTACCTGCCTCTATTAAGAGCTCTTCTCGACTGGCGACGTCTTGTGTCACACCATTTCTTTAGGTATGTTCTGTTTCATCTCTTCTACTGTGTATATTAAGTTTACTGATTTAATGTATCGTGAACTTTTAACAGAATGTGGAGGGTGAGAGAAAAAAAGTTGAGATATAACTTGCAAGATATAGTCCTTTAGTCCTTGTTGTAGTCACAGCTGGGTTGGCTTTTTCTAAAATGAGCAGCTGAAATAATATTGAATCAAATTGAAGCCTTAGATTTTTAGTTTAGTTTTTTTTCCACATTTCTTGTCATTTCTTGTCACGTTCCTTTAGATTTCATATATATTATTTTATTATCATATGTATATTTTACATAATATTATGGCATGGCTTTTTACTTTCATTGATTTTACTAAGAGCAGTGCGGAAATGTGATTTCAGAGCTAATTTGATAAGAATATATTCTATGGAATCATGCCCAGGGAGCACAGATCTTGGGGATGACTATACTTCTGAATTTTGTTTCTATTTTATGAAATATATAGTCTATAGTTCACATCTATAGTTCCTGAGATACACACAAGGGATGGATCATATACACACCCAAAGGTTAGGTGGTTTGATTAGGGTTGGCCTTGTGGACTCTTGTTCCATGTGACTTGGATGTTTGGGGTGGAGCAATAGGGAGCCAGGGATATAAAACAAGCTCTGTTTCCAAGAATAGCACATTGGAGTGTACAGGTAGGAAAACGATACTGAGAGAGAGCATGTTTTACATGAAAAGATGAAACATAAAAGAGCCCAGACAAACTCGATTACAATAAAAGGATCTTGCCATTCATAGCATAGTCATTTTCTTTGATCTTACAGGAACGCAACAAAAGAACCGGAGCAACACAGGTGGTTAAATCCCAGTCAACCTATTCAGGGATGGTATGTGTTCTTTTCTTTTCAGATTTATCCACCCTTTTCTTTTTACTTGCTCAAGGTTCCTATGTTAAGTTTGATTTTATATTCTAGGATGTGGGAATGCTGGAGATCCCAGCTGATCTATCAGCTCGATTGCGTAGTTCAGCAGGTACAATTTATTATTAATATGTGGACCACATTTCATTGTCCAACAAGTTTCCTTTCATTACTCGTTTTTTTCATCATGCTTAATAGGGCGTCCACAGGGGTCAGGGGTCACAGAGGTAGCTCCACCGCAAGTCAAAGCTGAGCACCACCTCTCACTGCCTCCTGATATCGACAGCTACCCATTCTCCCGATATGCCAACACATTCCTCAAGGTGTAGTGTGTACATTAATATATTTGATTAATTTATTACAAGTATAGTGTGCATTCTTATTATTTTATGTGTGAGACACTCTTACATTACATTCTTTTTCCCTCCATCTAACCCCTTCCCACTCTAAAAAGCCCTTGGCCTCCCTCTGGCCCTAGTTATGTGTACCTTAAATCTATGTGATTCAATTACTCTTGTAAGTCGCTTTGGATAAAAGCAACAGCTAAATGCAATGTAATGTAATGTAATGTAATCACATGCTGATAATTCTACCTTATTTTAATACTTTTAATTGAAAAACTGCTATGTAGTTCAGGGACTAAATACTTCCTTCTGTTACAGGATGGGTGGTGCCAGGCTCAGGGTCAGTCCCTCCAGAGACCCCTCACCTCTCTGGAGCCAGGGGATGCCCGCATAGCTCTGGAGATATACAAACTGGTCAGTGAAGAGAGCGTACCACATAAATGTACTATTAGTCACACAGTCATGAATTGTCCGACTATTCCAGAATTCCCGCCTATTCCAGTATCCACGTTTTGTATTGTGGTGTTTTGCCAATGTGTTTCACATTTCTAACTCAGTTGTGTTTAGAGGGTATATTTTGGTGTAGACACAGGTTCTATGTATTGTGTATCTGTTTTCTGCATTTTTTTAATGATTGCATCTGCACCAATAACACCTGCCTGTGCAGTGGCATGTAAAAATACACCTTGGGGCAAAATTGTACTTCTCTAGTATAAAGTTAGTATAAAGTGCATCTTTATACTAACACAAATCTAAACTAAACTCCTGCATTTTTTGCTACCCAGTTTTGTGGTTCTAAACTATTTATTCCACCACACTTTTTCTTTTTTACACCAAATATTATTTAAATATAGGTGGAAAGGGGCAAAAATAAATTATCACTCTAATTAAGTTGTTATGACATACACTATATTGCCAAAAGTTTTCACTCACCCATCCAAATCATTGAATTCAGGTGTTCCAATCACTTCCATGGCCACAGGTGTATAAAATCAAGCAACTAGGCTTGCAGACTAGGCCTGCTTCTACACACATTCGTGAAAGAATGGGTCACTCTCAGGAGCTAAGTGCTAAGGATGCCACAGCTAAGGATGCCACAGCTAAGGATGCCACCTGTGCAACAAGTCCAGTTGTGAAATTTCCTCACTACTAAATATTCCACAGTCAACTATCAGTGGTATTGTAACAAACTGGAAGCGATTGGGAACAACAGCAGCTCAGTCATGAAGTGGTAGACCACGTAAAATGACAGAGCAGGGTCAGAGGACGCTGAGGTTGTATTGCGCTACGGTTACCATCTTTCAGCAGAGTCAATCCCTACAGACCTCCAAACTTCACGTGGCCTTCATATTAACCCAAGAACAGTGCATAGAGAGCTTTATAGTATGGGCATGAGTGAGTTTGGTGTGGAAGAACTTGACTGGCCTGCACAGAGTCCTGACCTCAACCCAATAAATCACCTTTGGGATGAATTACAGTGGAGACTGTGAGCCAGGCCTTCTTATCCAACATCAGTGTCTGACCTCACAAATGCACTTCTGGAAGAATGGTAAAAACTTCTCATAAACACCCTCCTAAACCTTGTGGCAAGCCTTCCCAGAAGAGTTGAAGCTGTTATAGCTACAAAGGGTGGGCCGACACCATACTATACCCTATGGATTAAGAATGGGATGTCACTCAAGTTCATATGTGTGTGAAGGCAGATGAACAAGTACTTTGGAAATATAGTGTATTTAGTGTTTTATGGTTTACACTAACACTTTCTATAGCTGTTTGCACTTAGTTTTAAAATGCATCTTTGATTATCAGAATAGTATTGAATACAAGTATAAACCACCACCAAGACACTTTGTTAACTGATCACTCAAATTACTTGCCGAGGTGGTCTCGGATGCATTTGACCACATCTTTTGTAGTGTAAACCCTAATGCATTCTGATGTATCCCTGACAAGGAGTCAACAGGTAAATATATCATAAATACAGGACACGGTGCTTGTTTGGGTGACAAAACAGGAACTATTAGTCATTTATTTATAGGTTTAACAGATAACAGTTAACAGTTCATCTGCCTTTAATACTAAAACACTCATTTAGAGTTGCATTTGGAACAGTGAGCAACCAGTAAACCAGTACTAAACATTCTACAAAGATTAAGACTGTTTGTGGCATTAAATATGATTAGACTGTAATGAAACATATTCAGATGCTTAAACATCTACAAACGCACACACAAAAACACCACAGTGTTATTTCTACCACTTAGTTATAGACAAGTGAAATCTAATCAAATATTATTATGGAACTGTCAATTTGCTGAGCTAACAGAACACAGGTTTTTAAAGGGAAACAGCAGTACACATAAGCTCACCTCTTTATAATGTTCAGTTCTAACTGAATCATATTTTGGAATTACACAGCTGATTGCCAAGTTGCATCCTGCACCTGCACTCATGAAAATACTGAAACAAGGCTGCATCTACCACAATACATGTACCAACATCACCACCCTGTGCTTTAATCACAAAACAAAAGCAGCGCCTCTTGAATAGTGACTGACCTTTTTCTTTCTCTCTAGATTCTACGCTTTTGTGGAGACTCCAAGATGACTGGATGGCAGGAACAGGTGTTGGGGAATTACATAGTGGAGAAAGGCCAAAGCAGACCTTCACTCAGGGATGAGCTCTTGGCTCAGCTGGTCTATCACACATGGGTGGGTGAGGAGGGCTCACTGAGGGGCTGGTTTCTCCTGGCCTCCTGTCTTAGTGCCTTCACACCATCTCCTTCACAGGATAAACCTCTGCTCAAGTATGTGCACCAATCTATGATGGCGTGATAATGGAATGTGACAATGAATGTGATAATGAAATTATGTTTTTTTAAGAATGCTGTTATACTTTTATATGTTATTTTGCATAGAACTGAATCACTGAAATAGTAATAGAAAGAGTGGGTTCAGGATGTCATTAAGAATAGAAACAGCAAATACACACTGCCAGTTAAGCATTTGTTGAGCAAGTCAACTCAGTCATCTAGCTTAAAATTTGTACTTTAAAATATACTAATTGCCTGCTCCCAGATTCTATCGGTACTTTAAACGAATGGTGAAAAGTGTGTACCTTTATTTAAATACTGTATTTAACTAGAATTCTGAAATACTCATTTTTTACTTGAGTATTTCCATTTTATGCTACTTTATACTTCCACTCCTCTACACTTCAGAGAGAAATAGCATACTGTCTATGTTACTACATTTATTTGACATAGTTACTAATTACTCTTAAGATAAAGATGATTTTACGCAATGGATAATACAACAGGCTTTTAAACTACAACACATAGTTAAAGATTAAACTGCGGTTTTCAACCTTTTTCGGCTTCTGACGTCTTACAAAAATGCAGTGTGTATTCAGTCGCATTTCAGATGTCTGAGTTGTTAACAGCTCTACCAAGCAGTGATTTTTTTTCCCAAATGATCCCGTATCTCATCAAAAATCATAGACAGAGAAAAATTCCAAACACTGAAAACAGATTTACGTATCAGAATTTAGTTTTTTCTTTTTTCCTCTCTCAATATCGATCTCACAACTCACACAGATTTATCTGCTGTCATTGTATATAAAACTGCATATATACAGTTCAAACTAGCTCCACCTCCAGCAGCTACAGCAGTAACATGCTGCTGACACGCTGATGGTTCAGTGTTAATAATATCAGTCAGAGGGACCAAACCAGTACTTTTACCTTAATACTTTAACTAAATTTCAGGACGTTTACTGGATGAAGGTGTTTTTACATTGGTTTATTGGTACTTTGACTTAAGTAAAAGATATGTTTTTCTGGTTGTAGGTTGGCATTTTGTATAGTTTTAATCTGCTTAATAGATTATATGAAGCCACATGTCTCTGTGAATGTGTAGTTTTTAAAGAAACAGTAGAATATTAGAATAAGTGTATTAATATAAAGTAGTGATTTACCTTACTGTACTCACAGCACAATTAGATTTGAGCGTCCAGCAGTGCTGTGATATAAAATGGTTAAATGGTATTATATATTAAAGAACTAGGAATCTCAACTTATGTTGTTCAATTAAAGCACACTTTCATCTTCCATTTGTCACATCATCATCAGTCTATTGACAAATTCTCCTGTATCTGTCAGGTATGTGTCTGACCAGGGTCCAGGAGAATATCGATCTCTGTGCCAGCATAAACTACTCACATCTCTCCAGCTGCCATCTCCTGCCTGTAGACAATACCCCCCTACTCAGCTCGAATGGACTGCCAATCAGAGAAAAGGAAAGATGGTTGTGGAGGTCAACACCTTCAATGGTCAGAATCCACTAGGTTGTTTGTGATGGAAAATAAAACTCATAAAAATTATGAATGGTGTGAATGAGGAAAGCACTCTTGGAGCATGCAACTGATGATTTTTAGCAATGTTGTTTTTCCACAGAGGAGAAGCTAACAGCAGAAGTGGAGTCCTGGACCACTGGAGAACAACTATCATCCTGGATCCTGAGCTTTAGGTTAGTAGAGCTGTGATTACAAAGGTATGTACGAAGAAGTACAAACCTATTAAAGTTTTTCTTTGTGCTGCAGCTCATTCACACATATGAACATTTGCATGAGTAATGCATTACACATACTGTAGGTCTTTTCACTATATAGTTATTTGTGTGCCATACAATGTGATCACAGAATAGTTACAATGGCTGTGGTCCTTCTGTCTAGTCATAGACAAAGGTAATTGTAGTGCTCTAAACCTTTGGTGCCCTGTATAAGTATTCACCCCTTGAACTTTCCAAATTTTGTAGCGTTACTGCATAGAACTGAAATGGACCTTGTGGTATCTCTTGTCATGGATGATGCAAAGTAGTTGAGGTAAAGAAGCTCTGATGACACTATCTTTGTCTTTGTAAAAGAATTTATTAATACAAATATCAAATGATAACAGAATCAGACAAGTATCGATAACAAGACTCGCGAACGCTTGGAGAGCACTTTAGCCAGATATGTACTCTGAATTTTGCTGCTTGAAGAAGGTCCTTATATAGGCCAGAGACAAACTCTTGGCGTCATTCTGTCTGGGCATATAGATTAACCAAGTCACTTTTGGACTACCCTCGATGTGTAGCTTCCTTTGTACAAAATCAAGACCATCTGCACCTTACATTTGATCTAATTAACAGGCCCCAAACTCAGGAAACACCAAAACAAGATGGCCCCAGGCACTCAGAATGTCATGACTATACCAGATTATGATTAATTACCAGAAAGGCCTCAAGGAACTTTTATGCATTTCTAGAAGAAACACTGAAGGCCAGAGACTACAACCTAAGTGAAATTTTTACCTTTTTGATTTATACATTATGTCTAACATTTGAAGGTGTATTTTTCTCACACAAAGCTTAATAAAACAAACCCCATTTCCAGAAAACTCAGGACACTTTCTTAAAATGCAATAAAAACTGAAATCTGTCATTTGTTAATTCACTTGAACCTTTATTTATCAGTCAAAAGGACAAAGAAAAGATTTTCAGTGTTTTGAATGATGAACTTTGTTCTATCTATTTGTTAAGTATAAACAAATTTAGAAACTGATGCCTGCATTCTATTTTTTACAAAATTGAAAAGGTTTGTCAGTTGATTACTTTGTACTTCTATCAGTTAAATAAAACTTCAATTGATTTAACAAATGACAGAATTTAATTTTATCACATTTTTAGAAAGTGTTCCAACTTATATACTGTGTGTATATTCTGTATGTGTGTATACATTTGCATACGTATTTGCCCCAGGTCAAAATTTGGTAGAAACAACTTTGAGTTTGTAGCTTTAGGGCTGAAAGGCTTCTGGGATATGTCTCCATCGGTTTTACACATTAGGATGTAGAATTGTCTGTGATCATACAGAGCCCATTGGTGAAAAGCAAATTTCAAGTATTGCCACAGATTCTCAATCAGATTGAGGCTTGAGCTTTAACTGGGCCATTCTAACACAGGTTTTGTTTTGAATCACCTCAGCTTCACCTTCCACCTCCTTCTTACATTTTAGCTGTGGATCTCTACAGATCCTCAAGAGTTTCCTTTGGTGTTTTGGTTGCTCTTTTAACTTTGATGGCTGAATTTTGATGGCTCTCCGCTAGGCTGAGCTTCTATTGTGCTCTGGATGCTCAACATTGGGTGATATTATTTATAACAATATATTATTTATTTTCTAGAACTTTTTATTGTCCTGGACTTGTCTTCATAGGACATTGGGCTTCATGTTACCTCTGGGGCTGTAGTTATATAGAAACTACATGATAATTTAATTGTGTACATTCAACTCCACTCCATTCAACTAAGTATGTGCCTTTTAATGCTAACTGGTTACACCAGAACTAAAGTAAACATTTTACAAACAAAGGTATTTTCAGGTTTTAATAGAAGGAAAAATGGTTCTTCAGTACTAATGTGGATTATGTAATACACCAGCTATTATGTAATACATCATTATTCATTTATTCATTCACCTTCGGTAACTGCTTTATTCTGGTAAGGGTTGCATCGAACCTCTCGACGATCCCAGAAACAAGGCGGCAATAAATAACCCTGCATGGGATGCCAATCCTATACCGTGCACAAAGCACACACACATTCACATTTATGACAATTTAAGACATTGGAAAAAACCCAAGCAGACATGGGGAAAACATCCAAAAGTCCACACAAACAGCAAAGTGAGCTCTGAATTGAACCATTGACCTTGGAGCTCGGAGGCAACAACACTATTTCATTATTAATGAAGTATTAGTATTTGTAAACTTAACATACAGCACAGCAGTGTGGAATATAGCTTATGTATGAAGTGAGAGAAAAAGCAAGAATGACATTAAATAAACATACCAAATTACAAAATCATTGCTTTAGCAGTTCTTGACATATTGAAATATCAGTTGCAGTGCCCTATATTGACAAAATTCATGAAACCTTAAGAGTGTGGTTGTGAAAAGGGGTGTGAAATTTCATGAAGTTTGAGCCTTTACATCATAAGAAACTGGGTAGTGAGGTGCCAGATTTTTGCTTTAAGCATTATTCACTGCTCCACGAACGATCCTAATGAGCAAGGTTAATGTGTTTTCCAGAGGCCAGCTTGCCATTAAATGTTAATCATTTAAAGCAAAATGGTTTTCGATCTATTGCCCAAAAAGTGCTTTGAGAGTATTCTAACTGAGGGGATGTGTTTTCTTCAGAGGTGTGCCTGAGCTTCAGCGGGGCTGGTCGGTGTCTCTGCTAGCTGAAGACGGTTGGTCTGATCTAAACGGCTGTGACTATGTGATGGACCTGCTGGCTAATGCTGAGACAGATGTTCCCATGGGGCAAACATCTGCCCACCCTGATTATCTTTTCAGTGACATGGGGGACAGGTGTGTTCAATTCAGGCAATACTGTACATTATTTGTATTAAAAACTATAATATAGGAAAAAAACTAATAAATACAACTATATATACAACTATATATATGTGTGGTATGGATTGATTGTATTTAATTCATTTTTCAAAATCAGGATGATGGCCTCAGATTTGGATGACTTTATCCCTCCAGCCCCCTCCATGCAGGCTCCTGGCCTCCCTCCTTCTGAAGCTGCACCGTGGGACAATTATGGTCAATATAGCACATCTCAGGGTATGATAACAGCATGCATGCACTGACAAATATTCTTTTTAATAATTATTTTCCAGCATAAACATAACGTTAAATTCTACTCTTTATATTAGACATTTACAAAAATATTGTATTTTTCCCCTCTTAGGACTCCGTGCACCTAAGCTGGATTCTTATGTGGATGACCTTTTTGATCCTGTGCTGGATCAGGGACCTCCAGTCAGTGCTGTTTGTTTGTTGAAATTATTTTTGATAGCAGACTTGTAGTCGCATTCGAGTTTTGTTGATTTAACATACTGATGAGTGGCTGTGTGGCTTCAGGACTTTGAGCGAACTGCCATGCTGAACCGTAGGATGAGAGGAGGAGGAGGGATGTACCCTAGCATGTACAATGGAGCAGGTACACTTATACAACCAATGGGTCATATTTAAAGCATTAATAAACATGTTTTATGTATGATATTAAATAATGAGTAATAATTATTGTGTATAAATCAATTGGCAGAAAATACTTCAGAAAATGTAATACCTGAATAATAAGCATATTATTCTATATTTTGGCCATATTTGCCCATATTTTAATATATACAGTCTTTCATATTGCTCATTTTAGCAAATCAAGTTTCCTAACAGTACTTTCTTGTGTGTTTGCCCATTTTAAACATTTTACCATAAAATATTAAAACAGCGCAGAAACCCTTTAGACCATACAGCATTGAAACACACATCAGTTGATGCCTAAGGGCAGTTGTTGGATTCAAGCAATACATTAAAATGTTAAATATGTTGGCATCAGAGGGACAAGAGAATGTTTATCCTAATTTCAAATACAAGAGTAATATAAAAAAAATCGATTTTATTCCTTGCACTTTTCCAAAGCTTCCTGAAGCTATTGCCTTCTCTAAAAGGCTATATCACACAGAGCTCAGTAAAAAGACACCTTTGACCGAAGAAGTCGTAAAGCCATTATATAAAAACCAAGTTGCCCCGGGATTCCTTTACGAGTTAGTTTCAAGTAAACATCTTTTCTGTTGTATCCTCAGTACACTATAATTCTTGACTGTAGTATTAGTGCAATAGAGTTAAAAATACTTTTTCTTTTTTTACAGGAGTTCCAATGTCAATGCCAGCTTATAACATGGGTGTGTGGATTACATTGCACAGACATTACAAAACTACTGTTTCTGTGTTTAAAATGGCATTAGATGGTTATTACATGCTGTACTTTGTTATTTTTAACTTAGGAATGCCCATGAATCCAGCCATGCCAGCCTATGCGGCCACACCTATGATGCCAAACATGATGCCTGGAGTTGGCCAAATGCCTATGATGCCACCTATGCCTTGTAAGACTTCCTGGCTTCCTTTACCAGTCCTTATCATAATAGCATCTATGGTTTAGCTGTAGGAATTACAGTCTTGATCATTTGCTATAAGCAATATTAGATAGATAGATAGATAGATAGATAGATAGATAGATAGATAGATAGATAGATACTTTATTGACCACAAAGGATATACTTATATGGTAGACACCTGAAAACCAAACTGCATTGTAAGCTTAAGCTCTTTCAGACCAAATGTGACTACATTTCAACAGAAATGTAAATTTTCATCAGAAAAGCTAATTCACTCAAGGAGAAAGATGTACATTGATGTACATTGTTTTCGGTAGTAGATAATTTTGCTATTTACCTGTGAATTTGTGAGCTTAGGCATTGGCAGCCAGCATAAACCAAGTAAGCAGAATTGCAAAGACTTTGGTCAGAAAAAAAGAAAATTGGAGGAGCTTTTAATTATTAAGTAGCATCCGTAGTATGACTCGTCTACTAATATACAGTATGCTATGGTTTTGTGGTAAAATTCAGGTCATTCTCTTTGCTTCTAAGAATTTTCTTTTAAACAATGTTTATCCCTTAAGAAGTTTGATTGTCAGATTTCCCAATGCCCAAGTTCCTTTTCTTGTTTCTTTCCCATAGCTATGATGATGCAAGGTGCAATGCCACAATCCACTATGCCCACCAGACCTGCAGCCATCAATCCCCAGCAGCTGACTGAACAGCAGCAAGCTTTAATCAACCAGCAAGCTTTGCTCATGGTCAGAATGCTCTCTTAGTCTAGCTGGTGTTGACAAAGCAATAAATCTATTAACCATTTAATGAACTTCCTTGCAGGCGCAGCAGATGACATTGCAGGCAATGACACTGTCCCAACAGCAACAGGAGAAGCTGCAAAAACAGAGCAAGAAATTGCAAAAGCAACCTCAGAGCTCAGAGAGCACCACCCCTCCAGAAGCACCCACACACACCACAGAACATAAACCCAACAATCCACCTGCGCTCCAACCCATCCCAGTGGTAGGTTTTCTTGAATGCACTGTCCAATTTACACATTGTCATTCTGTGTGACTTCCTAACCTTTATCCTATAAATAAACTTTGTATAGCCTGCAAATGAAGACAACACTCTCAGTGCACAGAAGCCAGAATCCTTTCAGGACAAAAAAGCCTTCTTCCAGAGGATTGGTGAGAGGATTTTTCACAGTTTTTCTTATTGGCTATTACATGATTCTGGTACTCTTCGGGAAGGTAAAGCCTGAATGCAGACTAGTAATTATACTAAATGTAGTTCAATAATCTCAAATATACACATTGTCTTTACATTGAATTGCATTTCTGTATAACACAGGAACTCAGGAAGCTCCGTCAAAACAACCTCCAAAGGTTGCTAAACCACTTATCTATGCTGCCCCACCAGCCGTACCTGCCAAGGCTCCGTCTTCAGTTGAGCCAGAAGGTAAGAGCCACTTGTGCCAAAAAATGTTTAAAATGTTTAAAATCGTGCTAGTATTGTATCATTTTATTGGGTAACACTTTAAATTACAGCCTGTTATTGCAGGGTAAGTACCTGTTAAGTAAGGTGAATGAAACAATAAGCAAAGAGTAAATAAAGAGTATGATTGTAGAAGTAAGCAGATATTACTAGGTCATTTACATGTATTGAGAAACAGGGATAGAATTCATAAGAAGCATAATTATAGGTTTGATAGTAGAAGTAAGTGGTTATTACTGGGTAACTTAAAAATATTTTCACAAATAAACAATGTAACCAATATTTTGAATAAGTTGTACTCCTAAACATAATTATAAGCCCTTACAAAGAACATACAGGTTAGGACATGACCATCTAATTTTATTATAGGTACCAAAGGAACACCTACGACAACATAGATTACATAGACTACTCATATTTTACTGAGACTGACCAGACTAATAATAATCTTAAAAAACGAATAATTATCAAGTACTTTAGGGATATTTTAAATACTGTTAACCAGCCCCAGCAGCTGTTACTGGGTCCTGGGGTGAGGACACGGGCATATCCCAGCACTCATTGGCTGGGAAACACCCTGGACAGGTCACCAGTCCATCTTAGGCTAGAGACACAGACAGACGCATTCACACACACACTCACACCTAGGGCACACCAATTTAGTATCTCCATTTGCCTGACGTTTGCCTTTGGAATGTGGGATGAAAGCAGAGCTCCTGGAGAAAACCCACACAGACATGGGGAGATGATTCAAACTCCATGCAGAAAGAACCCTGTCCCCTGTGGGGGAATTAAACTTGGGTGCATCTTTCTGAGAGGAAACAGCACTACCCACTGGGCCACCATGCCACCCCATTTAGCCTATTTATTGTGCCATTATACTTACACAGCTGTTCACCATACTTGTGCAAAATATGAATTAAAAATAGTAGTTAAATACATGTAAATTACTCAGTAATAACCACTTACTACATACCCTTTACTTACTCCTGACTACACCGTACTTAACAGGTACTTGTTGTTTAATTTTTTAGTCATTTTGTGTATGGGTGGCTTATTGAATGTCCAGTAATTACAGCATTTAATAAAACAAAGAACAATCTAAAAGCATAATCTTTATGCATAAGCTCCTGTGCCGTCTGCTGAAGTGAAACCACCTCCAGAACCCAGTAAACCCCCAGAGTCACCAAAACTGGAGCATGAATCCCCTCCAATGTCACCTTCTAAACCAGAACCCAGTAGCAACATTCGAGATATCATCAAGCAGTTCCAGAACCGGCCTACTCCAGAGCCCAAGGCCTTTGAGCCTGTCAGGTGAGAATGTAAATCTGTGCAGTTATTTTGCACAAAAAATGTTATCACTTGTCAGAAACGAATGAGGCAGCAGTGTTGGCTTAGAGTAATGGTGTGGCTGGAATTTGAACTCCTCAGGATTCATGCCAAGCACTTTGTGAAAAAGAGTGACCCTAAAGAGGAGGCACTGGCCATTCTCCGAGCAAAAGGACCAGCCTCTCCACAGACGGTAAAAATAAGCCAGACTTTTGATACTGATACATTGATACTGTAATTTCTTAAACAAAAATATTCTTGTGCATGCATGTGTCCAAAAACTACCTTTGGGAAATAAGACATTCAAAGTAAATTCCAGCAGATTAAAAGCAAAGTACAGCCAAGTCCAAAAATATTGGCAACCTTCTGTCACACTAGTGCTGATACAGCTCTGGACAACAGTACCCACAAGCCATTGCATGTCACATGCACACTGCATGCACATGATCTCAAGCATCTGTATAGCATTACTGTTTAATTAGTTGTTAAATGAATATTTAAGTCACACATTGTATAGCACACGTTGTCTGTTTTTATTTTTTAACTCTTTATGTGTACCATGTTGTTGTCTAGCAAAGGTGACTATGCAACTTTTTTTTCCACAAGCTATATCCATGCTAAATGAACTGATTTTCTCTTATCTATATATGTGACAGAAACAATGGCCTGCACTTCCACCACAAAAACAAGAGCCACTATTTCCTCCTCCTGCTCCTGCAAAACCTGGTCCTCGCTCCATCTCCAACAGTATGAAACAGAAGCAGCGCTCTCTAGCTGATCTCTTTGGCTCACAGCGCTCTCAAGCTCCTCCCAGTCCTCCTTCAGAACCTGCCCCTACTTTCCCAAATAACATTCCTGACCCGCCCCCTATGGCCGCACCTGGACTAAGTGAGTCAAATCATGTGCATTTTACATAGATCCTGGTTTGGGTTGATAGGACCTAGTGAAAAGTAGCAAATAAAAATAAATGACTATATTATGTAATGTAATTTTTTTATTATATTCATATCTCATCTGCTCAGGTCAGCTTCAGAGAATGGCCAATGAGGGGAATGATCGCTCCCAGCTACACAGATTTTCTGCTAGTGTCTACTTCTCCTACTCACCTATGCCTGGGAAGCTCTTCTTGCGAAAAGAGGTCTGTTTAGAGAGATGCCAGTGATGGACTGCCTTCAAAAGTAGTGATCATTTGTATTTTTATGTCTTTAATTTCATCTGTGTTTTCTTTTATCCAGTTGTTTTACCCCAGAGAGAAGTTTACTCACCCATATATCCTCAATTTACTGTGTGAGCAGGTAAGTAACAAAAATAATTTTATTCGTAATAGAACATAGATGACAGATCAAAAGTTTAAACTGAGAGAATGTATCAATTTAAGGGAAAAATAT
>JAOVYV010000053.1:8770488-8783035 GCA_025674545.1 Hassar affinis
AGACACTGACACTCTGAGAAGCTCTTTTTATACCCAATAATGTTGTCAATTGACCTAATTAGTGTTAATTGGTCTTCTAGCTGTTCGTTATATGCTCAATTTCCTTTTTCCAGCCACTTAGATAGATAGATAGATAGATAGATAGATAGATAGATAGATAGATAGATAGATAGACAGTCATATAGACAGACAGACAGACAGACAGACATATAGATAGACAGATAGTACATTTACATTTCTTTTTTGGAATGTAACTGCAATGATTCTTTATGAACCCTAGATTATGAGAGACACCTATTCAGATGCCTGTGTGCGAATTTCTCGTGAAGAGCGTCGCAAAATGAAAGATTTGCTTGGTAAGAATTTCAAAAAGCCACTTGTCAGACTGCTGTAATCTTCCTAAAGCTGCTGATCCTGGTCTCTATCTGATTGCTTTTCTGGTCATCAACAGCTCGCTTCCATGTTGGAACAAGCATGAGCGCTGTGCTGGATGACGCCATTAAGAAGAGGGTTGTCATGGCAGCCAGAGACAACTGGGCAAACTATTTCACACGTCTCTTCCCTGTGAAGGTAAATAAGTTCCTCTCAAGTTGCCACAGAGATCAAATGTCACAAATCAGCATACACGAACGCACTTTACAATTTGAGATTGAATATCTTCATGGCATCCATGCGTGTGTCTACTTGTGTCAGGGTGGAAATGGAGGCAATGCTCAGATTCTTGGTGTTTCACATCGTGGCATCAAAATGCTGAGGATAGTCAGGGCATCAGGCATCATCCCGAAACACCTCAAACTGCTCCGGACTTACAGGTATAATAAAGATTAAGTAATAAACAAGCACTATAAACCAGGTTGAAAATACATTTTGTTTTGTTTTTACATTTGTGTCGTTCATACAGCTATGCAGAAATGTTGTCTGTGGAGCAGAAGGATGCCGAGACGGTTATAATCAGCCTGACAAGTGAGGAGCTGCAACTACACTCTCCACAAGCCCCTCAGATAACTCATGTGGTGCGCCTCTTCCTTACGGAGCTGACCAAGGTGCACATTCCTCTTTTGTTTTAAGAATACTATATTTGAATTTTTGCTACAACACTTTCCTAGCATCGGTGCTCCCTGCTTAAAAAGTCAAGGTCTAGCCATTCCTTTTGCATCTATGAATTTTGACAAAGACTGGTTGTCAAAATCCCTTTTTTTTGCTATTTGCGTCTTGTGCTGTGCGTGAAGTTGGTTCCTCATTCATTTTTTCACTATTTGCTATATAGGGTATCAGTGAAAGAGACACCAGAATGAAGCTCTGCAAACACAGGACTCACCGTTACATAAACAGTTCAATATATTTATGAAATTAGTCACTCTAGTATCCATTTTGACAATAGCTTTCGATATGAATGATACGGCTATGCATTTTGGTACAATGGTACACTTTACAGTACATTACAGACAATAGTATAGTGGACTCTCCAGGGTGTACAGTATGTCAGCTAAGAATTTAGACAGCACTACAAAATAGTGCACTAGGTGGTAAATGAGGAATTCAGACATGTAGAAATAATATTTTTAAAAGCATTAAATAGGCTGAAATACAGCTTGTCACTTTAGAATTGCCTCTTCTTTTCTATTCATGTGCTAATCATTGTCATTGGACACTTTTAACAAACACATATAAACCTGATGTACTTACTGTCCCCTTAATGTGTTAGATGAGCTTGTGCTGGAAACAACACTGTGGAATTATTTTTGAATCACTGAATGAAAAGTTAAAATTTTCCCACATCAAAATATGAAATCACCACCAGATCTGAAAGGGTTAAAACCTTAAAACATGATGGATGTGCTTTTATTGGAAAATAATAAATGACCGTTCTGATCTATTACTGATTATTTTCCAGTAACAGCAAATAATGAAGAGTTTTCTTCTTTTTATACAACAGCAGTTTGCCATTGCTATCTACTGTATGTTGTCTTTATTAAAGAACAGGTGGTCATTTGTTTCTCGTTTTAATAAGATAAAATGTCATATTCCCAAGAAGCCACAAGCCCTCTGACCTGAAGTCTTTCCCTTAAAGAAGGATAGAGTACCTCTGAGCCGCCTTCCAAACACGATAAATAAATATCTCCTCACAGATGACTTCACTGCGGCAAACATTTTTAATCTGTTCATGGTGCACACCCATTATATAAGTTCTGTTATATTCTGTTAATATAGAAACACAGTAGAATGAGCTCATTAATATAGACTTCTGGTCAGTAATACTGTTATAGAAAATTAATCACCACCTCCTGACCAATGAAAACTGAGTGTTTAGCAGGGCTGTGGTACAATATCGAATAAATGCTTGTTGTAAATCATGCTTCATACGTCTCTCTTCAGGGTTCAGAGTATGTCATTGCTCTGAAGAGCTATGTGACAGACGACAAGAGCCTGCTTAGCTTCCAGAAAGGTGATGTCATCAAACTGCTGCAAATGGGTGGCCTCCAAGATGGTGAGTTCTCTATTTCTGATTAGATGAGCATCAAGGTAACACTCATCAAATCATGGAAAAGGAAATAATGGAATTGTTATTGCTGCACTTTATTGTACAGCATTGCATTTGAACTGCATAATCCAAATCCAGTGTTTAATTAATTTGTCGTCTCTGCAGGATGGAAATTCGGCACAACCAGAGGTCGATCTGGTCTTTTCGCAGCTGATATCACTCAGCCTTCTGCTCCTCCAGACTACCACAGCATGTCTATGGACCGACAGATTGAGAGAAGAAAAAGCATGAGGAGCTCTCGTAACTCCATGGTGGCCCCTGGTGGACGCTCAACCCAAAAGAGCACGAGTGTGGAGTCAGTGGCCAGTGAGCGTAGTGTTGAGGTGGAGTCAGTCCACAGCTCAGATATAGATCCCCATCATTACCACATGACTGAGTTTGCCAGAAAGTACTTCAGAGAGGCCATTCTGAGGTTATTATTTTAAAATCCACTCGCTGGGTGATGTTTGTTGGACACTACAGTTGCATGAATGAGGACTTTGTAGGAAGATAATCAACAATGGGGTTGTGTGATGTGGCTGATGTGAAGTGAAGTTACTGTTGCCCCACCAAAGCTGATTTTTACAATTTGTCAGCCCATGACAATTGTCTATAGTTACAATTGATGTTGAGCATCAGTGAAATAAGATAGATCTTTGGTTACGTTATAGATCAGACAAAAAACACATCTTGTCATGTTACAAAGAAACCTGAACAGATTTTCCTGACCTTTAAAATTCACTGATACCAAAGACACATTCCTTAGATCTTTAGATGTTAAATGAACATCTCCTCACAGAAAGCTTCATCAATATATGGTTACAGCTTCTTTTGCTGTTTATCAGTAGTCATAGATTATGCTGAATGTCCACCATGCAAGTGTTAGTTTTTATGCCATTTTTTCACAAAATGAGCAAAATGACTCATTGATCCTTTATCTTACTGATGTATGTGCAAGTTAGAATCTATGGCCCTGTCCATGGCTCTCAGTCCCACCCTTCTATACGTTTTGTTTTGGATCTATAATATTCTCTAAAGTATATGCTATAAGTACTCAGTTGTATACTATATTTTAGACTCTATTCTCTGTAGCATCGTCTCACCTTCATGATCAAAGTGAAACATGTAGACTTGGAAGAGCAAACCATATCTATAACAATATATTTTAGGGAAGACTAGTGAAGATTGGTGGTGTGGGAGAGGGGGGTGGTTTCGATTGGCCCTGTAAAAAATATCACATCAAACCTTAAAAATCTCATTCGAGATTGCAACTGTACTGTGGTCTAAAATTGTAAATCATATCACTAGGGCTATATTCATGAAATGCAAATAATGATCCATAAAATTCTCTCCTTCTGTTAGGCCAAATGAAAGAGGCCAGCCCAATGGTGTTAGAGAGTTTGAACAGATGGTGCAGTACACAGCAGTATGTATGGCTTTCATGTACATTAAACAAAAGCTTGTAACACTGTAACGACATACTCAGCCATTTACTGTCATTTTCTCTCTCAGGAGCCTATCAATGAGTCTCTGATCCTGTTTTCAGACAGTGAGCTCAGTGTTCTGGGTGTTCAATCTTTCATAAGTAAGTGAAAAGACCTAAATGAATATGCATACCCATGTAGGTTTCTCACTTAAAAACACATTTCTGTTTCTACACCCTTGTGCAGATGTGATGCAGTTCATGACTGACCAGCCCTTAACGAAGGACCAGACAGAAGGAAATTGTGCCAATTTAATTCTACAGGTGACCCTTTTGTATTAGACAGCTCAGTAAATTTGCATATTAGAGAATTCAGAAATGTGTATTGTTCCTCCACTCACTGTGTGCTGCGATTACTCAGCTTGGGAAAGAGAAGGAGTTCCTCCGGGATGAGCTCTACTGCCAGATTATCAAACAGATCTCCAACAATCCACGCAAGTAAGTGAAAGTGTGTGCATGTGTACAGTATATGGTTTGCATTCTAGGTGCTTGATATCAGACAATTGAAGGTATACACAATTCTACACAACCTGCAAAACCTGAGACCTCTGCCTTTTTGAACTGAGCTATCTATTCGCTTATTTAAGTATACATTAAGTCTCTGTGTGATCACGCTTAAGAATACGTTGAAACTGCTCAATAAGCACAGAATCCTTCTCTTTTGGTAGGAGAATACCACCTGCTCTTCAGCTAATCCCTTTCTTCCACACTTTAGCCATAATCTTCCATAATCTTAATTTCAGGACATCAGGTGCACTTTTATACACAGGATAAAGAGTTTGAAAGAAAGAGTCTGAGGAAAAAAGCAGTACTCATTAGCTGAGAGTTAAGAACTTTCAACTTTCAAGAACTTGCATTTCAATGGCAGGAATTCAAAGGCTTTTTCAGGACCCTCAGCCACATTTATGGACTAATAGGAACATTACTGCAGACCAATAACTGACTGGTCAAACATAAAGTTCTTTGAATGATATTATTATATTATAACTATTTTAAAACTAAAGCTTTTTTTGCAGTGTGTTACCTTAGTTTTTCCCTCCAAAGTGGGAGTGTGTATTGTAGGTCCATTTAGACCTATACTCAAAAGAATATCTGAATCTTAAAAAGATCACAACAACTAAGATCATAACATCAAAGCATTATTTTACATAAGATTCATGTAGTGTGGTGTAAACCCGAGCCAAAACCCCCCCAGAATTTGTGCTAATTTGTGCTGTGTCAAGCTTTCAAAATAAGAAGGTGAAGTAAATAATTGTAGAACTGCAGATCAGCCAACTCATTTTTGTACTGGGTTTGTACAGGGAGAGCTGTGCACGTGGCTGGCTTCTGCTGAACCTGATCACCGGCTTCTTCCACTGTTCCTCAACATTACTGCCATATTTGATGCGTTATCTTCAGAGCTGCAGTCAGGACCCCAACCACCCTTACCGAGGTACAGAAAGTTTTCCTGCATTACTAATTGAACAGTATTATCTGGTTGAGATTATGTCATGTTATGTCATGTTCATATAATGTGCATCAACGTGACCGTGTGTGTGTGTTTTTGTGCTTAGAGAAGTCTAACATGTGTAAGGATAATCTCAAGCATTCACTCACCTATGGAGGACGCAGATATCTTCCTACTCAAGTGGAGATGGAAGCCATGATGGTGAGTTGTAATTGGAAAAACCCATTGGATGTTAATGTGACAAATTTTCAAATCTTGCCTGCTCTATTTTTTTAGAAAACATATATACATTTTTTTTTTTTTTTTTTTACCAAAGCACTATGGGAATGCTTTATTTACTTTCAAAATCCTGAACACATTTGGAAAGAAAGCCATGAAATGGTTATAAATGATAAATTATTAATTTTATAAATATATAGAGTTTTATAAAGATATAAAGATTATAGAGCTGTAATAGTCAGATTGTACTGATATATGGGGATGTTCCCAAGTGTCTGAACACACCCTTAGTCACATGATACACTTGTGCCTAGTCCAGGAAAGTAAACAGTAGAGTATCAATGATAAGTGTCCAAATCTGACCATGTTTAGGATTTTAAGGTGAGCTTCTTTTAACCAAGACTAACGGTAAAATAAAATTTTTTACATGGTATAATGATGCCTGTGTCTGTATTTCTATGTAGTTAGGGCGGAATACTCGGCGGTTGCCAATCCTGCTCCCAGGTGCAGTGGAATTCCCATGCAAAGTCCGCAGCTTCAGTGTATGTAAACACATTTCTTCAGTCTTTGTAATTATAACACCCCATAATAAACATTCCCTTTCAAAGCAGCAATGAAACAAAGGAGAATAAAGTTCATATGTTGCGGATGTGTGTGCATGTTCAGGTGGCGTTTGAGGTCATGACAGACATTTGCACAGAGATGGGTGTGAGTAATCCAGCTGAGGTGAATGAATTTTCCATCCTTGCCACCCGTGGACAGGGTAAATACAACCATCTACATTTTTTTCCTCACACACATTTACTTTTCGCTTTTCTACCCAGTATGTGGTCCCATTACACAACCGCACTGACCCTGAAATCACTCTACAGACTGGCAGTACACAGATACTGCAATCCATCACTGCAACTCTCTGTGTGAAAACTTCTGTTGTTATCAACTCACACCACACTTCTTCTCCTTTCAGACGGACAAGTGCGTCCCATTCACTCAGATGAGTACGTGTTTGACTTCCTGCTGGACAACGGCTCAATCTCGCTCTCGTTCCATCGTCTTGTCTGGAAACAGCCCCTGCATTTTGAGAATGACCTCTATGTCGACTTTCATTACCATCTGGTATTGTCACATTCTCAGTCATATTTACTATACTTTGTAAAAGTCTGCACACGCCACTTCAAAATGAAATCATGGAAATGAACAATTACTAAGTACTAGTGTATAAGAGTAATCTCTATGGAAGGGTTTAATTATTTTTCTTTGACTCTTTTCTAGTATATTTTAAAGCATGCTTAAGCAGACTGATATCTTATTATACCCACCTTCAGCTCGGTAAATTGTTTTGTTTACCAGAGGAGATGCTTCACAGATCCCGTTAACTGCTCTCAGTAAAACACATTTCAGATTTTCCTGAATAATTCATAAATAAGCCATCAGCATATAAGTAGGGCATGGGAAGAGTCAAGTTCATGCTTAATTTAGTAAAAAGAAGTTCCTGTTATCTCATATGTTATAACAGCTATAAAAAATCTTTCTCTCTCTCTCTCTCTCTCTCTTCTCTCTCTCTCTTCCAGTTATTAAAACAAACACAAAAGTGTTACAAAAAAAACACTGCTATGTCCCAAAGTCTTCCATTTCCATGGCAGAAAACAGGTTTTCACAGATAACCATATAAAAGTTACACATTTTCTACAATCGTTTATGAGGAGCATCCACTATATACAGTAAATCCCTGTGGGAGCTGTTACTACAGACTACATAATATATCATAAGAAGAAGGAGAAGAAGAAGCCTTTATTTATCACATATACATTAGAGAACATTGAAATACATTTCTTCACATACTGTATCTCAGCTTGTTAGGGAGCAACAATACAGCAGAGAGGGTTAATGGCCCACCAGTTAATGGCAGCTTGGCAGTGCAGGGGCTTGAACCCCTGACCATTTTTACAGTAAGCCCAATTAGCTACTGTTAAAGAATTACTGAAAATGAATCAGCACCTTGTGACCAGTCAGGAATTCCACATTGCTGGTGTATAAATACAAATGATGGGCTACTTAGTGGGATGCAAACTTCTAAACCATGCTCAAAAGCGAAAATTTGGTTTTGTCATGAAGACAGACCGATCACTAAGCTGGTAACTTATTTCTCTTAGATCCTGGCTGATTATTTGAGTGGGAAATTTCTCCTGCCTGGTAACAGCTCTGCACTTCAGCAGCAGGTGGCAGAGTTGGCTGTGCTTCAGCACCTCGCTCTGGGATCCAATCAACAGCCTACTCCGTAAGATCCACTAACACAGACAGTACTACGTACTGGCTAATATACAGTATCTCAAGAATACAAACTTTATGAATTCCTTTAGATCATGTCTTGTATACTTATATGAGTTTTTTTTAAACCATTTAGGCAGGAGCTCAAGAACTATTGTCCAAGTATGACCGGAATCAATGCCAGTGACAGGAATCTGCACAGCGACGTTCTGAAACAACTTTCTCTCGCTGGAAATGTCAAGCCTCTTGAAGCTAAAACACGCTTCATCAGTGAGTGATGTTTTATAATCACATCTTTCAATACATTTATGTTGTAGTGTCTAACCATGCCCAGGATGCTGCTCAGTTTACATGATAACAGTTTGATTATCTTGGATCGCCATTATTAATGGTGAGTAATTCCAATTAATTGCATGTCATCTGTTCATTAGAGTTTACTAGGCGTAGGTCACATAGTGTCGATTGATATTGGATGATGCCACCAGAGCACAAGAAAATGATTACGGTGTCAGAATCATCCCCAGTATCTGTGTTGATGCACTAAGAAACAATCTTCTCTTTATTGCTTTTTTTTTCTCAGAGACTCTCAGTTCACTGCACCTCTTTGGCTCGAACATCTTCATGGCTCAGAAAGTCAGCCAGAAAGGTTGTCCATCACCCTGTATAGTGGCAGTCAACCATAAAAGCATCAACATTCTGCACCCCCAAACACAGGTAGTAATGCTGATAATGTGACATCATCTGTGATTATTCTGACAAAACCTATTATTTATGAGTGCGTGACCAACATGACAGACATTTTACTTCCTCTTTAACTTGTAGTTGTCAGCCTTAACAATTCCAGTCGAGGAGGTGCAGTCCTTGCGTTCTATAACTCCCAAGAAGGAAAAAGTGCCAGCTGTAGAGATCAACTTTGGCCAGCCACCTTATGTTAATACCATCAGTATTTATCTGAGACAGGTACAACATCACAGGGATTGATGCATACTGTATATTTTATGTAAAAAAAATCAACATTTTGTAAATATTTTCTTTTTCAACCCATCCAGGCAAGGGAGTTTTGCCACATCCTTGCTATAATCATGGAGCTTGAGAGCCTTCAAATGCCTTCCAGCAATGGACATTGAGTAAGCACTACACCATTCTGAGCATGGTCTAGTCGCCGACGAGCAGCGTGCTACTTGGATGAATGCTGATGAAGAATTCGAGGAGTTATTACTAATGTTTACTTTAAAAAAACTCTTATGAGAGTTTTGCACAGCAGTTCATTTCTCTATGGATAACAGTTTCACCTTGTGATTCATTTGATTTATTCCTCTTATCCTAAAAACACATTTACCAAATTTAAATGTTCTAAATGAGGCTGAATTCTGCAATTTTTAAATGAACGTGTTTATTTTGGATTATTTTCATTCGTTTTATAGAAGAATAATGAAGTGTTTAGCCCATATTATAAATTGTGTCTTTCTTTGAACAAAATTAATATATATCCTCAATATTCTGTTTATGTCTTCAATTCCAAAATATATATATATATATATATATATATACATATATGTATTGCACAGTCAGTCTTCATGTTAGTTAATTCATTATTTATTCTTTTCAACCTTTGTGCTGTTTAAATCTAAAAATAAATTTATTTTGCTTTTCATTATTTCATTATATAGAAAGGATGCATTTTTCTAATTAAGTAATCATGTCATATAAACGCACCGAACACTTTATTAGGAACATCTGTACACTACTCATTCATGCAATCATGTACTCAGCCAACTGTGTGGCAGCAGTGCAATGTAAACATTTATGCACATTCTGGCCAGCAGCTTCAGGTAACTAGCCCATCTGACACTAATAATCATGCCATGGTCAATATTACCTGGAACACACTTTTCCCCATTCTGATGGTTGGTGTGTTTCCAGTAATATTGACCATGGCATGATTATTAGTGTCAGATGGGCTAGTTTGGATGTTCCTATAACGGTTGATCTGTTGGGATTTTCACAAGAACAGTCTCTAGTTTATTCACACTGGTGCAATAAAAAAAACGTCCAGTGACTGGGAGTTCTGCAGCTGGAAACACCTTGATGAAAGAAGTCAACAGAGAATGGCCAGGCTGGTTTGAACTGACAGAAAGGCTACAGTAACTCAATTACAACAAAGTACAACATGTCAAACCTCAATTTGTTAAATTGCACAAACCAGCGGCGCCAGCAGTAAACACAAACTTTCTGAAATTGACCGTTATGTTACTTGTTTTAGGCTGCATTCTGATCACAAGGGTCCCTAAGCTGTATCCCTGTTCCCTACACACTGCATAGGGTACAGAATCCCAAGGGCTCTTCATAGGGAACTCAGTCACAAAAATGTGGGACCCTCTGCAACATCATCAACAGTGGACAGCATCTGGGTCAAACTGTATTTAACATGATAAATCAAACAACACTGTTCAGACTGATTTTGTATGCTGTAGGGACTTTTGAAATAAATGTGATGAAATGTCTATGAACTGTGGGTGATGTATTTTAACTTTTTTGTATTTTTGTATGTATGTTTTGGTTGTCTGTTCCCATGGGCTTCTCGTGCACAGTGCTCTGAGCTCTCGTGTTCAGTGTTAGTTTCTCCTAGGTCATTAGCTCTCATAAACATTGCTAAAGATTGAAAGGAAAAATGGAGAACAAAGAAGTTGTAGCTCTTTTTGGGTTCCTATATTTTTGTATGTTACATCAGTTTAATGTCGACAGAAGACAAAGGCTCTGGATCCACATAACATACGCAAACTCCTGTGTACTTTTTTAATATTTATTATTTATAATTCTTTTTATTATTATTTTTGATATTATTTTTTCTTATTTCCTATACTTAAACATTTGAATTCTCATCATAAACTATTGTTATACTGTTACTCTGCCGGTGATAATTACTTATTTATCTAGCAAATAATAAAAAAAACTCCTTCTCTGAGGTAAAATCGAATCAGCCAATCATGCAGCAGCAGCACAACAGAACTTCCAACGAAGTGATATACCAATGTTCCCTAGCTCCCTACACACTGTGCAATTCCCTTTAAATAAAAAAAGGAAAAGAAATCAATCATCTTCAATATTTCACTTTTATCAAGTAAAGTCAAGTGAATAATGAGCCACCATTCAACAGCCGTTTCTCATAAAATACCACAGATAAACAGCAGCAACATTTTCAACGGCCCTACAATGACTTTGTTACATGATCACATCTGTGCCTGGGTCTTACACCCACTTCTAGTATCTAGTCAAGGCCAGAGACTTTGAAGGAACAATGAACAGTGAACAATAACTCTACACATAAGCATAGAATATTTATTTTGACTTGTTCTCAATTGAAGGGATAATTTTATCCTCATATGACCTCTTCCTACCAGCTTTAACCTTTCCCTATTTCCCAAATTATTATAATAATTATATTAAATTATTATAATAAAATTATTATCCATCAAATCCATGGACACAATCTGCCTTGTGTCAGCAGTCCAGGCTGGTAGAGGTGGTATAATGGTGTGGGGAATGTTGTCTTGCACACCCATCATTGTTTGAATGTCACAGTCTATATGAGTGTTATTGCTGACCATGTGCATCTCTTCCTGGCCACAGTTTACCCATCTTACCCAAACTAATATCACACAATATTACCCCACACCTTCTGACCAAACATATTCAAGGACACATTTATATCCATTGATATGCAAATTTAAGAGCATCATAAATTATGTGGTGAATAAGACACACTGTTGTTTTTTCTTGAGAAGCCATTGAGCTTTAATAACTGATGTATTTTATGTTGTGTATATTGTATTTTAATATGCTAATATGATGCCATCTTGGCCAGGTCTCTCTTGTAAGTTCTTCAGTGGCCTACCCAGTTACCATATCTGAATCCCATAGAACACCTCTGGGATGTGGTAGAATGGGAGATTTACAGCATGAGATTAAACCTGAAAAATCAACAGGGACTACATTACGTAAACATGTCAACATGAACAACAATCAGTGGTCAATGTTGGAATCAATGCCGTGAAGGATTGAGGGTGTTTTGAGAGCAAAGGGATAAACGGAAAAGGGGTATTAACCAGTATTAGTATAATGTTCCTAATAAAGTGTTGTGTGAGAGTATATGGGATGTGTTATAGATAAATAAGCAATGATACAGTGATATGCTCCGACACTGACATGGCTGTACAAATATTCTCAGTATTTGAGTGGTGTATTTAGGACCTGCTAGTGCAAGTAACATTGCTTGTGTCTTTGCTTGATCTGTACCTCTAGTGGATGGATAGCAGTTAGATCATAAAAAATCTGTACCTCATACATACATTGAATTACATGTCTCTTCAAAGAAATGTGCTGATCTCTATAAATAGTTGTATGATTTAACTTCATTCATTCATTCATTCATTATCATATCCGCTTAGTCCTTTTCAGGGTAAGCCGGCAGCATAGGACGCAAGGCAGGAACAACCCTAGACAGGGTGCCAATCCATCGTTGGGCACACACACCACTTTAGAGACACCAATCAACCTAACGTGCATGTCTTTGGACTGTGGGAGGAAACCAGAGAACCCGGAGTAAACC
>JAOVYV010000053.1:8819223-8829718 GCA_025674545.1 Hassar affinis
AAAGACATGCACATTAGGTTGATTGGCATCTCTAAAGTGGCCCTAGTGTGTGAGTGTGTGCGTGAGTGTGTGTGTGTCTGTGTGCCCTACGATGGATTGGCGCCCTGTCTAGGGTTGTTCCTGCCTTGTTCCTGTGGCCGGCTAGGCACCGGCTCCCCTGTGACCCTGAAAAGGAATAAGCGGCCAAGAAGATGAATGAATGAATGAATTTAGAATTCCTGTATACCAAAATAATTTTCAGCCTTTTAATGCCAACTGAACTCGTCAGCATTTTTGCAAATTTATATTTGGTTACCTCGTTGCATAACACAGTTCCGGGTTGCATTTCTTGTTGTAGCAGTGGACCGTGTTAAGTGACGACAATTTTCCAAAGTACTCCTGTACCCGTGTGGCTAAGTCCATCACGGAAGCATGACAGCTTCTCAAACTGTACCACCTGAGCGCTCGATGGTTAGGTGCAATCTGAGTGGTTTCCACCCTTGGCATTTACACCCTGAGATTTCCCCTGACTCCCTGAATCTTTTCATTGTATTATGAACTATAAATGGTGAAAGACCTAAATTCTCTGCTATCCTGTGCTGAGAAACGCTGCATTTGAACTGACTGACAGTGTCCAAAATGCATTTAGGTTCGTCAGTGAAAACACTGCAAATGTTTTGTTAAATAAAAAAAGTGGTTTAACAAAATAGTTTTTAGTTTTTATTGCATTTTTAGAAAGTGTCCCAGCTTTTCTGGAAATGGGGTTTGTGTATTGATTAGAATGCTCATTGCAGGGTTCCCACAGTCATTGTTGTATGTAAGGATAATGAAATCAATATTGCCAGTTGTTAGAGTGCTCCTGGCTAACCCTTATTACGGAGCACACACAGGCGTACACCAATGGAAGAAAAATGCCAGGAATGTAAAAAGTAATCGAATCACATAATCTGCCCAAAGCCTATCTGATGGCAGAATAATCATAAATTAATATGCAATTTCAGAGCCAACATCATACAAAGGGAAGTAGTAAAGATCTTTGGAGAAAATGGAGAATGAATAGACTTTTATTCTTAACTTTAGAAACTCCTTATAGAGGGTTTTTTTGCCCAAGAGAAAAAAAGAGTAAAAGGTGTCCATGACAATTTTATTGCGTTGCCAGATATCTAGTGTCCTCTTCAGGTCAGCAAACCCCTGGCTGCTTTCTTTTGATACTCTTCCAACCTCCATCCTGTTGATTTTATCGTAATTTTACAATACATGCTCTTAAATGGATAATTTTCCTGCAGCGTGATACAGCTTACATTTGAACACGCGTCGCCTAACTAGCCCATTAGAAAAGTCAAGGAAAAGTTTTGAAATGTTCTCGGTAAGAATGAGTGGGAACCCTAACATTAATATTAACATTTAATATTTCTATCTGTGTCCTCTCGCCAGTCCCGAGTCCAGACCTGAGCTTCCAGCCTGGTGAGCATTTGGAGGTGTATGTGTCCGCATCGGAGAATCCCCAACACTTCTGGATCCAGATCATAGGTGTCCGATCACTCCAGCTGGACAAACTGACTACTGAGATGAGCCGTTTCTATAGCGGAGACACCTTACATGTGAGTTTAATATATTTCTTCTTGTTCCATAAATATAACTTAAAAAAATATAAAAACACACGCGCCTGGTTAACTGGAAACGGGTGTCCGTGCTGTCCAGGAGCACAGAGTGGAGGCTATAGTCGTAGGGGACATTGTGGCTGCTCCTTATCAGGACCACGGCACATGGAATCGGGCTCGGGTGTTGGGTATCCTGAGCTCTGGATTGGTTGATCTGTACTACGTGGACTTTGGGGACAATGGAGAGCTCCCACGGGATCAGTTACGCAGCCTGAGGTCAGAGTGAATGAAGTTCCAACAAACGCCTGATGATCCGTTCGTGCGGACGTCTACTGGAACTGATCTTTGCTGTGCTGTTACTGTGCTGTTTTAGGAGTGATTTCTTGAGCTTGCCCTTCCAGGCCATCGAGTGCAGTCTGGCAGAAGTGCATCCTGCAGGTTAGTGCTCATGTTTGAAATAAAATCGTGGTGGTAAAATGTATATGAATTCTGGTTTAATATTCAAATTTTAAACTTGTACACGTTACTATTGTTGCAGGAGATTTCTGGACAGAGGAAGCACTGGATGACTTTGAGCGGATGACGTACTGTGCGCAGTGGAAGCCTTTACTAGCCAAACTGTGCAGTTACTCACACACTGAGATGTCTTCCTGGCCCAGTGTAAAGCTGTATGATAACAGCCAAGGAAAGGTCAGAGTGCTTTACATTTCTGGCATCTTATTCTTTTTTATTTTACAGTGGAGCATCGTAGTATCCACAGACAAGTCACAGGTTTGTATAAGGTCATGATATGATTGCCCTGATTTCAAAAAGCATGCACCTGATACAATTTGAGGTGAACTTGGGATGCATCTTTGCATCAGTGAAATCTCATTTATTTATATAGAATTATTAGTAGAGGCTCTATAGCTTTTTATTTAGAAATGTAACCAGTAATTTTATATTTAGATTCCTCCTCTCTCAAGCGTCCTCTTTCATCTCCACTGCCATCAGAGGCCAATTCTGGTCAAGTCTCTTGGCCAGTTCCTTGGCCGTGAGCTGGAGGCGTGTCTTATACCATATTGAATTGCATAGCATCGTAGTCCTTTACATCGCATCGCATTGTATTGCATTGAATCAAATTGTGTCGAATCATTCTACAATGCAGTAGGAGTGAATCATGTCCTATCGCATTAGTTGCTTCATATGTATCTTAAATGTATCTGATTTTTGGTAGTGCAGCATGATGTGTAGTGCAAACAGCCTCAGTGATGGAAACTTACATCCTGAAATGCAGTCTTTCTGATACACAGGCTAAAGTAACGGATTTGCAGGGACTCTAACCATTAAAAGATTTTTTTTTTCATTTTTGGATATGTAGAACATTATGTTGAACATAATGTTCTACAGCAAGAACTTAATAGCAAGAAGGTCCTGAGTTTGATCCAGGTGGAGCATTCTGGGTCTTTCCTGTGTAGAGTCTGCATGTCCTCCCCGTGTCTCGACAGTCCCACAGTTCAAAGACATTAGGTTAGGTGAATTGGAGATTCCAAATTGCCCTATGACTGTATTTGAACATTGAACTTGCGTATCGATGTAGCCTCATGTATACTGATGCTAAAATGACGTTAAAAACCAATGAACAAACAAATGAACGTTTATTTAACATTTATAGAGGAAGACCAGATATTTTACATAACTTTATCTCCATCCATGTGTGTGTAAGTCTGTGGATCTGGGTGAAGAGTTGATTCGCTTAGGCCATGCAGTGAGCTGTCAGGATGAGGGGAGCGGCCTGAGAGGAGATCACGACGAGCCAAGATCTCTGCAGAAGTTGTTGGTAAGAAATATCAAACGCCATGTTTTTGTCTAAATTGGAAATATTTTGCTTTTTTTTTTAATGTTTTTCTGACTTCAAACATCAAATTACCAATGTCTTGTTGCTTGTTTACAGGATGACATGACCGGAGCCACCTCAGAGTTGAGTATGTCCTGCATAAGCTTGTCAGGTTAGTACCAATATTGCCCAGGTTTCCTTCAGGGGCTGGTTACACCAACAGATCTTAATTAAAGCGGTCTTTACTGGTAAAATGGATTGGGTTATTGAGTAGGATTTGTGCTTAGATGTAAATACCTGAGTCTGACAATATGTGTTGGATGAGTTCTCTGCTGGGAAGGCTGTGTTGCTAAGCAGTATTGTCAGTTGTTTACTACAGAGTGTTTCAGAAAGATGGACCCAGTTTCAAAGCAGTATACGTATTTCACAATGACTATGTCGGTTATACAAAAATTTGCAAATGGTTTAATGAGTTATCGAGTTTTAGTAACCATTTTATAAAGGCTCTAACCCTCCGCCTGCTGTACAGACAACACTGAGATGTTTGAATTCATTCCAAACGCGTCTCAAAGGGTCTTCTTCCACTGTCACCACTGCCGTGATTCTGTTTTTATATCATGCAGATTAGTTGCTAATGGTCACACAAAGATATCCGCTTGTGACGTATCCCCACAATAAAAAGTTGCAGGGTTTATTGTCTGGGGATCTTGGTGGACGAGAGTGTAGCGCCAAGTCGTGGGGTTCTGTGCAACCTATTCAACATTGAGGCTAGCGGCTGTTCTATCTATAGGTAATCAGTTGAAACTATATGCCCCATCCATTCAAGTGTTAAGAGTTTCATTCATGGTCAGTTCGTGGTTGCAGAGATGTTTGTGGTATGGAAATATTTAATGGTGGAAAATGAGGTAAAAGGCTTGGCGTGGCAAATCTTCACCGTATCACACTTTTGTCTCAGTAAATAACAACCATTTAGACGTCATGTGTTAAGGTTCTACATATCCATCAGTGACGAAGCAGTTGACATGGTCTTCTTCGAGCTGCCCCAGCTCTGTAGATGTCGAGCGAGCTGACGTAGACCAGAATTCCTCTGACGACCTCATGCCTCCTTCTTCATCGCTTCTCTACTCCACACCGTCTCTGAGCCTGAGTGAGCTGGTGAGCCATATTATCGAGTCCTCAGGCTCAGTGCTGTCTCCACCTGGCCCGGTTCCAAGACTCATCCCTCACCAGAGCCTCATGAGCTGCGCAGCAAGACAAGTGAAGCAGATGCAAGAGTGCTCATCGATCACAACATCCTCCTCATCTGCTGTAGAAGTACTGACCTCAGCACTGGATTCTGTCAGTCTGAGTGACAACGTTTTCCTCGGGACATTCTCCAGCAGCAGCAATGTCACATCATCTTCAGAGCTGATGGAACCGGAGTCTTCTCTCAGTACCTGCAGCGATTGTGCGTCTAGCAGCAACAGCAGCGATGGAATAAGAGGTGTCTGGTATTACCTTACATCGTCTCAGGACTCCTCCAAGACGTCACACGACACCACCATGCCCACATCGTCCACAGCTTCCTCGTCCTCCTGCCTGACTGATTCGGAGGACACGTCCCCTGTGACCTCCTCCTCTGTAATCCATCTCAGCTCTGACCTGTCATCAAGTGCCGATGATGCCGAAATGACTGGAGATGCACCTGAACCAAGGAAGTCTCTCCAAAAGTGTTCTGTTACCTATGTGAGTGATTGCAGTAGTGATGAGAGTGAAATAATTTACATTGGCACTGTTAAAGCTGACCCCTCTGATAAGAGTGCTAATATTTCCAATGGTTTAAGATCTAAGACTATTGTGAAAAAGCAAGAGTTGGTAACAGGTGGTGTCAGTGAATCAAGTGAACACCTTGCTGAAGGTCAAAGAGAAAAGAAGAAGGAGGAGGAGGAGGAGGTCTGTGAAGAAGCTGTGCTAAGAGAGAAAGACCTGGAACTTGAAAAAGAGAAGCCTCACGGTGGAGATGTATCAGTAAGAGGTGCTGCTGGTTTAATGGATAACCTAAAGGAATATTCTAGTGTATTTTAGCCTAATCATTAAACACACCTGTAGCATATGTGCACAGAGCCAGACCACAGAGCCAGATCTGAACATTTCCTTGTACTCCCGGAATACTCATAAGCAATACATTTACATTTATGGCACTTAGCAGACGCTCTTATCCAGAGTGACTTACAAGAGTGCTTAGTCATTAACTTGGAATATCCAAAGCTAAGGCTGGTAAACCTGAATTCAAGCTACCTTGAGCTATAATACTGCTAGAATTTAGCCATGTACTTCCTAATAAACATTACAATTCCCAAAACACAAGTATTCTTAACCTACACACTCCTAAACTACAATACTCATATTATTACAGCAATAGACGTCAAATGAAAAAGTGCAAACTGTTTTTAGCCAAGTAGATCCATTAATACAGCTCATAATTCCCAGTTGGGAAACCCGCCTTTCTCAGGTCCCGTTTTGCCAAGATGTAATTTCAGTATCTCATTTTGCACAAGAATATGGATTTTAAGTGTATTTTAAGCCATTTACACAACCATTCAACTTTTTTGTGTTTGATAAGACATTGGTTAAGACTGATTGGAAGATCATGAGTTATAATCCCAGCACCACCACTGGGACCACCAACATTGGTCCCCAAAACAAGGCCCTCAACTCTCAAACTGCTGTTGTATAAATGAAATAAATGTAAGTCACTCTTGATAAGGGTGTCTGCCAAATACCAGAAAGTAAAAATGCTGTAAATACATGATGGACAGTTACATAATTATAAGTAAATAATTAAATAATAAATAAGGTTAAAACATTCTTATTAGGCTCTTTTGTTTAAGCAATATTAATCACAAAAGACTCAATCCTGTTTATTTGAGGATTATTTCAGTATGTTCTCAGAAGCCAAGTAAGCATGAGCCTTTCATATCCCTGTTCGGATTTGACTAGTTTTACACGGGGAGATGGAGTAATGTCATTTTACCACAGGACGTATATTATGTTGATGGCCAACTTGCACGAAAGCTTCGTTTAAATGGCAGAGATGGGAATGGCTAAACATGTGTTAATATGTAGTTTCTGCTGCTCATAACAAGAAAACATCACTCCAACCAAAGGGTACATGCAAATGGACAAAGCCTGACACTTTATGCTTCATTTCAGTTTGGGGTGAACTTTGCTTCCCAAAACAAGATTTGATTGTTGTGCATTGTACATCACCTGAGGTTTGTCGCAGATTTGACCGACCCGAGGCATGTGCCATGCATGATGAAACTAAACGCCTCCCCCATGCGCCTACATATTTCCGAAAAAAGTGACAAACACCTATTCCACCGGATACGACGGAATATTTACACACACATCTATTTGCATGGGATTCTATGGCTTGTTATACAGAAGGTAAAAGGCACTGGAATCTCAACTCATCCAGGAGCGCATAGTCCATAAAAACTGACTGAAAAGGCACATTCGGGTGAGACTGCGATTGCTGAGAAACTCTGGTAATAATTACATTATCCCATCTCCTCATAGAAACCGAGACCAATCCGAACAGGCCCTTAGGAGTACAGAGAAATGTTTACATTTCTAATAATTGCACATACACTACACTCGTGGTGGCTTAAGATTGGGATGAAATACAATACTGTCCACTGGAGCACTATGGGAGTGACTGATTCTCAATACAGTAGAAGTTAAAACAGCTCACTGTAACTGGAAGAGGTGGTTAAGATGGGGTTTCCTCACTGGAGTATAAATCTCACAGCACAGGCCAATATGGGATTTGTTGTGCCTTGTGTTTTTCTTTAATAATGATCACTGATCAATGATGTGTTGAATAGATGCACAGAATTGAGTGATCATTTTTCACTGTGTAATCCATGTTGACTTTTTTTCTTTTTCTTTCTTTCGTTTCATCTTTTGCAGAAGTCGCCTCAATATCTGGAAGTGTAGACGATGTTCTCGAAGACGAGTTTAACTGATAAAAGACCAAATTCAGTATGTATTCATATTGGTAAGACGAGCATAAAGCTTTACATAGTGGCTTGTACCCCTTTATACCACAGTGCTGTTGAATTCTCGAAAGTCAGAAATTTTTTTTCTACCCCCTGGCAGTTCTAACAGCTCCAAGGCAAATCTTAGGTTTATATGAATGTACATTCTAATACACTGTACAGTACAGCCAAACATTTGTGGACATCTGAACATCACATTCATGAGTGTTTGTTGAACACGCCATTACAATTACTTTTCACAAGATTGTTGAGCATGGCTGTAGGGATTTGTCCTCATTAAGCCACAAGAGCATTACAGTACAGTCAGGCAATCATGAGACCTGGCACATAGTCAGTTCATCCCAAAGGTGTTTGGTCTGGGCTCTGCGCAGGCCACTTAAGTTCTTCCATATCAACTTTGATAAAAAAAAAAAAGTGTCTTCATGGAGCTTGCTTTGTGCACAGGACATTGTCATGCTGGAACTGGTTTGGTTCCAGTGAAAGGAAGTTGCAATGCTACAGCATACAAAGACAATTTACGATTTTCTGCTTCCAAATTTGTGGCAACATTTTGAGGAAGAACTACATACGTGTCTGACGATCGTGTGTTCACAAACTTTTGGCTGGGTTGTGTTTAAAATCACTGGGACTCGTACAGCTGCACATAAACAAACAGATTTAACAACAACAGCAACTCTTGTTGATGTGATGTTTCTTGTGATTAGCATTTTTGGAAGGAGTCTCCAGTGGCAGTGCTTTGTAACGGTCAGGCGTATAAACCTGTGACTTTATGCTTTCCTGCAGTCTTCAAGAAGCAGGGCTTTGCAGTGTCCCATTAAACGAAAAAAAAAAGGGAAAAAGGGAATCCTGGTGCAGAAATGTTGGTTTATGACTTCTGTAACATGTGTGATACCAGGAACCCTTTAACTAATGTTGCATGGATGTGCCACAGCTTTATAAATAACTATAATCAGATAAAATGGTACAGTGTGTCATTTTTAATCAGTTTTAAGAAAAAAAAACATCTTTGGAACAAAGAAATAAAAGATGTTTGTTAACAACTCATCATTTTTTAATACTTGCATATATCATGAGTAAGTTTTAATGAATTTAATGATGTGCTCATTGGCTCTGGATTAGATTTTTGTTTGTTTTTGTCTTTTTCTCACAGAGACCGCCTGTAACCACAGTGCTGGCATAGACCTCATGCTTCTAATCAGCAAACACGGGCCTTATCTGACTGTGCTATATATTGTTTATTTCTTTTTGTCACTTTGTTGTCTGAACTACTTGAGAAGAGTTAACCGATGACCAGATGAGAAGTGGAGCTCAGGGACTGAAACGTGTCAGCTATGGAAAGGAGCCACAGTATTATTCTAATTGTGCACTTTGGTGATTCCATCGTTTTTATGGAAGTTGTTTGAAACCATTTGAAATTGATTTACAGTACCTTTTGTTATTTATGTTGTGCATTTCATGATTTATTAATATGCTCACAAACATATCTATATATTGTAAGGATATGAAGATAATAAAATAGAGTATTGTTCTAATCTAGTCTCTTTCTCTTTATATTCTTTGTTCCTTGTTCATATAGGAACTGTTTTAAAGCTCTTTCCCATGTTATTCAGAACCTAGGACTGAAATGATCTAAAACACTTCTTGTCTTATTGTAGAGTGAGGAATTTTATACGATGTTGAAAGTGTGTTTAAGTAGAATTGCTTGTTTGACCACATCATATACTTAAAAATGTTATATTAATTATAAAAATGTTATGTTATATTAAAAAAATCTTATATACTATAAAATGTTATATTAATTACAGAATCCTGTTACTGATTAAATCTTTGTGTGGCCTGGCACCACGTTAGTGCTGTCCACCAAAACATTTTTAATTTATTAGTGTATCCGAGGGCGTGGGTTCCTCCGGGTACTCCGGTTTCCTCCCACAGTCCAAAGACATGCAGGTAGGTGAATTGGCGATGGGAAAATTGGCCCATAGTGTGTGAATGCGAGTGTGAATGTGTGTGTATGAGCCCTATGATGGATTAGCGCCCTGTCTAGGGTTGCTTCCTTGCCGGCTGGGCACCGGCTCCCCCATGACCCCGTAACTGGGAATAAGTGGTACTGACTGACTAGTGTATCCGACAGATGCCTTAGGACGATATTAACACAGAATAGTCCACAGGAGTGAATTTGCATTCAGATAATTGAATTAAGTGGTACTATGGGCTTCCAAACCTTTGGGGTAGTTTTCAAAATATCGACACCGTTCCAGCTCTAAAATGTCTGACACGGTTGGGATCGGTGCGCTTGTATAAGGCTAAAGGATCCGTGCATTCGTTTACCCTCCACACTCCCATTCCCATCCACTTCCACTGATTTTCATTTCAGTTTCTAATTTTTTGTCAGCAGTACTTCTGCTTGAATAACACGTTGCATACACACTATGACCAATCTGACCAAATGTATTTACACTCCCAGCTACTATATGCTTACACACACACAATCCTGTATTTGATTAAAAGTATTGGCACCCCAAACTACAGACTTACACACACACACACGCACTAATGCGAATGGTGCTGATGCTAAAGTCACTGCTTCGCTGCAATCACACTCCCATTTTCTTAAGGAAATGCATCTCTCTAGTTATAATTATTATTACTAGGGCAGATGGAGCTGTGTAGTATTCCTCGAATCGAGTGGATGTACAGGCTGAAGATGATAAATGGGGAAAAAAGATGAAGGAGGGGACAAATAATATATTCATATACTATTTAACTATTATTATTATTATTATATTTATATATGGCGACACGGTGGCTCGGTGGGTAGCACCGTCACCTCCTGGGTTCGATCCCCGGGTGGGGCGGACTGGGTCCCTTCTGTGTGGAGTCTCCATGTCCTCCCCGTGTCCGTGTGGGTTTACTCCGGGTTCTCCGGTTTCCTCCCACAGTCCAAAGACATCTCTAAAGTGGCCCTAGTGTGTGAGTGTGAGTGTGTGTCCTACAATGGATTGGCGCCCTGTCTAGGGTTGTTCCTGCCTTGCGCCCTATGCTGCCGGCTAGGCACC
>JAOVYV010000053.1:8942799-8956412 GCA_025674545.1 Hassar affinis
GCCCTACACCATACTAATAAATTATTGTGGTCTAAAATGACAGGTGTTTCAGTTTCATTGTCTAACCCCTGTAGATCGCTTTAAATGCTAGTGAAAGAGAAGAAGCTTTTGAAATTGACAGGCGAACGCTCTGATTGCTTGAATGTCATTGGTTCACATAATTCAGCATGTTTTTTTTGTCTCAATTTTTATTCAAAGCTGCCAGAATGTGAAAAGACTTTACCAAATAGCTTATTAAGTCTTCTCTGGCCCATTTTAGCTCTAGTATCTGACTCCTTAGGGAAAAGAACGTTCTTTGGCTTCACTTTCCTTTTTAGGTTTCCTTTGCATTGACACACTTAGAGTGGGTTTGCGGTTCTTTGTGTTCTTTAATCTGCTTATCTAGTAGATAAAAACAGTTAGGACCTAACTGGTCTGGTTACAAATTCAGCTCCAGTATACCAGTAATGTATCCTAATTTATTTCAGATTCTGTTACTTTACATCCACTGGCTTGTGCTCTCTATATAGTGTTGTGTTGTGTGTGATGTAATGGCTAATCAGTCTAATTGTTCATTTCAATACATTATATGCTTGTCAAGGGCTTCCTAGTGGCCAAGGCTCCTAGACATGTGCCCGGTAAGCGTGGTCAGTAATCCGTCCCTAGGTCCAACATATGAATTCTGACTTGCTTGATTTGGCTTTTTTTTGTGTTAAATACAGACATGTAAAACTGACATTTGCATTGTGCAGATTGAATCACTGTTCTGTCTGCTGCTTTATGTCTCTTTTTTATTTCTTTCATCTGTCTCTCTGTTGCTCTCTCACACTGGTTAATTAGTCAGCTGTCTTCCTCCTGAGGCTGCAGCACTCACCCCAAGAGGATTTGGCTTGATCTTATGTCTCCTCCAATAGGTTGTGATTAATGAGCCTTCGTTGCTGTAGGCATAGGCTTCTGGGCTTCTGCAAAGTGAACATAGAAAACATCTGTTCCTCTGCAGCATGATGTTTGAGATTTAATCTTGTAGCTTGTGTGCTGTTGGAAACATGCCATGATCTTTTTTACTTTTGGTGTTTGGGGGACTGAGGTGTTTGCTCGATTGCCAGCTTGAAAAATCAGATCAGGTAGCTGAGCATTTTTCTCAATCCAGGAGTTTCTGAATGTCGATCTATCAGCAAATTAGTGACGCACAGAAGTGCAATGGTCAGCAGTGGCAATAATGATCTATTCTAAGTAATTAAGGGAAAGTCGATAATTGCAGGAATCTATAGAATTAGTGGTCAGCACTAGAAGGCGCCTCGTCAGATCCTCTAGTCCAGCAGCTTGAGTGCTGAGATCAAAGGAAAAGCCTCTCGCTCAGACAGATCCAATGTCCTGAGCTCAGGCAGGTACAACAACATGCTGCATTTGTAAGGGACAATAAAAGACTCGTACATCTATTTCAATGTACAATGTTCTAACTTTCTAAGATTTTAGTCTTACCACATTTTCTGTTACTGCGATTTCTTTTTTTGTGTTGTTTTGTTATTTAATCTCCACAGTGTTTGTATTATGCTTATGAATTTTATGCTCTGGTATCTGAATCAGAGCTATTTCTAAACATCATCCTGTCTCTGCTAATTTTTAGGGTTGTCAAACTGAAACAGCATCTGCAGTGTATATGTAATTTCTAGAGACAAGAGCTTGTTTAAACACTTTTTATGCGTTTATAATCTAAGGGCAATCATCTAAAATCTAAAGAGTCTCAAGGCGGTTAAAATATGACTGTATACCATGATTCTTGTGTAATTTTATCCATCTTTCTGTCAGTGCAGCTATAGATTAAATGTAATGCTTTTTTTCTTCCTCTTTCCCTCAGGATTTATAGCATCCATCAATCAGATGGAAATTAAGGAAGGTTTTTTTTTTTACTTTCATCTGCATGGGCGATATTAATAACATACATATATCAACAAACTGAAAAAAGTAGTCCTCTCTGAAAGGATGAATTAAACAGACTTACAGCTTACAGTGTGTACATTTACACACATTTGGACTGAGTCCAAACTGGACTACTGCAACTCACTCCTTTCAGGTCTCCCTCAGAACTCTGTCCGACCCCTACAGCTCATCCAGAATGCAGCTGCACGTCTTGTCTTCAACCTTCCCAAGTTTTCACACACTACCCCCTAACTCCGCTCCCTCCACTGGCTTCCAGTAGCCGCCCGCATCCAGTTCAAAACCCTGACCCTCGCCTACAAGGCAAAAACTGGACCTGCACCCACATACCTCAAAGCACTTATCATCCCTCATACTGCACCTCGCTCCCTTCGGTCCTCCAGCAACGCCCGACTGGTTCCACCATCTACCGAGGGCAAACACTCCTCACGACTCTTCTCCGTTCTGGCACCGAGGTGGAGGAATGAGCGTCCTCTAAGTGTCAGAACTGCCGAATCTCTGTCCATCTTCAAACTACATCTTAAAATTTTTCTTTTCCAAAGATTTCTAAACTAGGTATCCTTTTCATTAAAAAAAAAAACAAAAAAAATGTCATACCTGATTGTACTCTTAATAGACATCTGAGATAGTATCAGAATATATTTGTTGATGGTGACCTTAAAGCACTTTCGCTCTGGATAAGGGTGTCTGCTAAATGCCTAAATGTAAATTTAAATGTAAATGAATTCATGAACACATCCTACAAAAATAGGTGTTTCGCATAAATGTTTATTGATGCTCCAGCAGTTGTGCTTATGTATCCATTATGAGCCAATTTATCTGAAATGAATTAGTTCTTGTTGTACTTTTCTCTGTACAGGAATATACTGTATATTGAAGGTAGTGTCTGTGGTATATACAGTAGATTAGCTAATGCAGTAAATTAATGCAGCTGATACAGTAAATTAGTTAAGATTAATGTTGTGAAACATGCAAAATAAGATATCATTTACGTTATAGCAGTTGTATCAGAGTCGTTTCGACCCCAGGGTCTCTTTTTACTCTCCCTTGTCACCAATAAGGCAAAAAAAATGCAGTTTGTCAGGTTACAGAGAAGCTAAAACTCACAAAGTCATTTGTCCAGCCCACTTTTCCACCTTGGAAAACATAAAGGAACAACTTTACCACTGAATCCACCTTCCAGAAATGCTAAAGAAAGGTCTCCTAACAGATTCACCATATCCACAATTAATCATGTTTTTATCTACTTTTCTGGGGTGTTTGCCAAGTCCCTGTGCATGTTGTTACTATAGAAACAATAAAATACATGTGTCATATAAGAAAGAGCGCATTAATAGCAACATTTAATTTGTTTTGTAGCTGGCATTACTGTCAGAGTTGCTGTTAAAGAAATTTAATCAACAGCTTGTGACACCTTCTTAATTAAATTGAGCAGTGCTGTAGTATAATTATTATGTTTGTTGCTGGGCAAGTTGAAGATGTGCTACCAGACTTTTGCCTGATGGTAACATTCACAGGTAAATGGAAGACAAATACTAAGGGAACATGTGAGAGCCTACAACATGTAAGAGCCTACAAGTGAGCTCTTTTTGAATTTGTAATTATCCCAATGATTTACTGATACATAATAATTAGTAGATAATAGTGTTAAAGTATTTGTGCTCATTAACAACTGCTGTGGGCAGCACAGTGGCACCGTCGCCTCACAGCAAGAAGGTCCCGGGTTCGATCCCCAGGTCTGGGTCCTTTCTGTGTGGAGTCTCCATGTCTTCCCTGTGTTCACGTGGGTTTACTCCGGGTTCTCCGGTTTCCTCCTACAGTCCAAAGACATGCACGTTAAGTTGATTGGTGTCTCTAAAGTGGCCCTAGTGTATGAGTGTGGGCGTGTATGTGCCCTACGATGGATTGGAGCCCTGTCTAGTGTTGATCCTGCCTTGTGCCCTATGCTGCCGGCTAGGCACCGGCTCTCCCGTGACCCTGAAAGGGAATAAGTGGTTAAGAAAATGAATGAATGAATGAATGAACAACTGTTGCTTTTTAGAGGCCTTCAGAGCAAAGTTAGGGGAAATTATTAACATGTTTCTAATGAAAAGTGTTTATTTAAAAACCTTACTAAAATGGGACATATGACAAGCTTATATATCTGATATGATTCAAGACTTTTGTGTTTTACTCACACATTGTTTACAGTGTGTATGAGAACAGTTGCACATGTAATGCAGGCTTTCCAGCCTGCTCAATAAATGTTGTACTGGTGTGAGTGGATCAGACACAGCAGTGCTGCTGGAGTTTTTAAACACTGTGTTCTCTTACTGTCACTTTATGAGACACACCCACCATATTGCTCCACCCTGTAGATGTAAAGTCAAAGACAGCAGATACAATATCTGCTGTTGCACAGTTTGTGTTAGTCATCCTCTAATCCTTCATCAGTGCTCACAGGATGCTGCCTACAGGATGCTGCTGACTGGACATTTTTGGTTGGTGGCCTATTTTCAGTCCAGCAGTGACTGTCAGTTGGCCACTATTTCACCACTTTTCCAAGTTGTCTCCATTTGTGGATAACGGCTCTCACTGTGGTTTGCTGGAGTCCCAGAGCCTTACCAATTGCTTTGTATCCTTTTTCAGACTGGTAGAATTCAGTGACTTTGTTTCACATCTGTATCAACCACCTTAAAATCCGCCTGGCCTGCTTCAGTTGACACTTCTTTTGGTCACTGTGCTTGCACTCAGCAAAATTGAACCTCCCCATTTAACCCATTAGTGAGACACACTAGTGAATACACACTAGGGGGCAGTGAACACACATGCCCAGAGCAGTGGGCACCCCTAGCCCCAGTATCCGGGTCGCCATTGTGGGTTAGATGCTTAGCTCGAGGGCACTTCAGCCAAGTCCTGTAGGCCACAGGAATCGAACCCATGACCTTATGATCAACTGCACATCTAGTCTTACTGCACTTCAAATATTAAGGACATTAGCCAAGAACTAAAGTTGAGTTAAAAAGAAGCTATAACAGAATTAACAGTATTCTTTTTAACCATAATAAACAGTAAACCTTGCTCATAAAATAAAAACACATTCTTTTTGTATTTTCTTAGGCAAATGTTTCTTTGCAAATGCTGCCTGGTGTGCCGGGATTTTCACAGAAATCTTTGTGGTCAGTCTGAATTTAATTGCCTCAGTGGGGACAATCTGGAAAGTTACCTTGAGTAAAAGAATGGTGCTGTAGATGTGTCAATCTTACCACAAAGAAGTATCTAGGGCTCTTTCTATGATCATGTATCAGTATATATAAATGTAATAACATAACTGTATAACAACTACACTACTCCAGCTATCCTATGTATTTGAAGAACCAGATTAGGCCATTTGTTAAGTAGTATACAAATGAACAGGGTTCAATATTAGGCTTATACTGTGTTCAGGAAAAAATGCAAACAAGGTGAGTTTAAATGTACTGACTATATGCACACAACAGAGAAACATTCTCAGATATTGGTTTAATTATTAATTTGTCAAGAGTTAAACCATCATACTCTTCTCCATGTTTGCATGTTTGTATTACAGTGTCCTAATGAATATTTACACAACTTCAGTTGAATTGCTATCAGTAATCCTGTGGGGAAAAGCATTATTGATTGACTGTTGTAATTACACCTTATATGTATACCTTATATGTAGATGATACTGATAACCCCCTTTAACATTTCAGATTCCTTTCTGAAGCCATCTTTCACTTAGATGTTAAAAGGCAAGAAATCACAGCATGCCTCCAGCCACTGAAAAAAAAATGCAAGGGATTTGCAAATGTGCAAATAATTTGTATTAAGATGTGTTAGATATTGCCTCCTGTTTGTACTGTATACATTTAGAAACTATGCATAGCTGCTTATCTTTCATATTTAGTGCAGTAAAAGTGATAGCTATAATGACTGGCAAAGATAATAAATCTATTCCATAGATCCATCATCCTGAGGTGTTGCTTTTCTCACCCCCATACCAGAAGTCCTATTACACTACTTTCTGACTGTCAAGATTTCCAGATAAAGCCGTTGAGTGCATTGGCCTGTAGCAGTTCTCTTAATAATGTTATGGCAAGATATTTTTTAGTTGGGTGGTTATGGGATAATGTTTTATTAGTTCCATATACAACATCAAGGTATTTTACATACATACACTAAACATGTAATATCTGAATTTATCTTCTGCTGCTGGAGTTTTTAAACACCTCAGTGTCACTGCTGGACTGAAAATAGTCCACCATCCAAAAATGTCCAGTCACCAGCATCCTGTGAGCACTGATGAAGGATTAGAGGATGACTAACACAAACTGTGCAACACCAGATGAGCTACTGTCTCTGACTTTACATCTACAGGGTGGAGCAATATGGTGAGGTGTCTTATATGTGAGTGCACAGTAAGTGAACACGGTGTTTAAAAACTCCAGCAGCACTGCTGTGTCTGATCCACTAACACCAGTACAACACACACTAACACACCACCACCATATCAGTGTCACTGTGGTGCTCAGAATGATCCACCACCCAAATAGTACCTGAACTGTACTGGTCCTGTGGGGGTCCTGACCATTAGACTCATTAGACTAACAAAGTGTGTAGTGAAACAGATGGACTACAGGCTGTAATTGTAGAACTACAAAGTGCAGCCTTATGGTAAGTGGAACTGAGAAAATAGACAATGAGTGTAGAGAAAAGGAGGTGGTCATAATGTTATGCCTGATATATATGTGGTGTGTGTGTGTGTCTGTGAGTTAGTGAGTGAGAGAGAGAGAGAGAGAGAGAGACACACACACACACACACACACACACATATACACACACACCTCCGCTGAGCTCCTGCTTGAAGACATCATCATCCCTCACTGTTCACTGAGCAGTGTGTGTATCTGTAGACGGCAGATTGAGGGAGGGAGCTCTTTACTCCACACACACACTCTCTCTCACACACACACACACACACAGGACAGATGGCCGGTTTAAGGAGTGCACTGCTTCTCCATGTCCTGCTCTCCGTGTTGGCGGGATGCTGCGGTGTACAGGGCGCTGTGCGGAGCGGAAAAGAGCCGGACAACACCGGCGGCAATTTCCTGGAAGACGAGCAATGGCTGTCTACTATCTCCCAGTACAGCCGCAAGATAAAGCACTGGAACCGCTTCAGAGACGTGAGCTCGCATCTCTTACAAATCTATCGTCTATTACTAGGCTTTAGGACAAAAGAAATACAAAAAACAAATACATGTCACATCCCAGCTCATATGGAGGTGTTGTGTGTTGTGTGAGGTGTTTCTGCTGTTTAAACGACGGCACCGGTGAGAGAGCTCTGCTAACTTAAACGCCAGCGTCTAAATCCAGCCGATTATTATTATTATTATTATTATTATTATTATTATTATTATTATTATTATTATTATTATGTGACTTAGGCTGAATAATTTTATATTAGACAGTCATTACTGTAAGAGTGTGTTTGGCTAGTAGGCAGTCATATTTGCTGATCTAAATGCACACTATTATTATTATTATTATTATTATTATTATTATTATTATTATAATTTTGAGTTACTCAAACTGCCCGGTAGGCTACATGTTTTAATTTGGACCTCTCTAGCTCAAAATATTGACCTGTCCCTCAAACTGACTGCCTTTTTTTATTCTGAGAGAGTATATTCAGGACCCCCTTTTTTGCTTCACCTGACACTAAATTAGAAATTCAATTGTGGCATTGGTCGATTGTCGCCACGCCCGAGTCACAAAACAGACACTCGGCATGTTTTCCTAAACACTTCAACACCAGAACGCATGCTAGACTACTCTACTAAACAGTAAGGACTAACAGAGCTCACCCATAGCCATTCCTGTGTCCAGAGTTGCACACTTCTACTAAATAGTATTTAAAAATACCATACTGCTTTGTTTACTTGCTCATACATCTTAAACGCATCTTTTCCTAGCTTCCTGTAATTAAACATATAGCCTATTAGTAATGCAAATTCCTTCATTTAAGCTTTGTCTGATTCTAAGAGTGTACCAACAAAAGCATCCCTCTTAACTACGACAAAAAAAACCCCAAAAAAACACAAGAAACATTGTTTCACTTATTAACAAGAATTAGCTAAATGGTTTCCAAGAGTACATTCATTCTTCATTGAGTTACAGGTCCAGGATATATTCAGTCTGTAATTTACTGTACTATTGTAACCTAATTACATATTTACCTGTTTTGTGTTTATGACAATGGCAATCATTGATTGTTGTTTGCTTGCAATGTTCCTTAGGTATATTATGTTCATTAAATCACCATTAAACCCCTTACCTCTGGGTCACAGTACAAGATCTGACACCTTGCCCCTGTTCGTATTTAGATCCCATTAGAAAACCATTAAACACTTTCAGAATCAGTGGCAGGTCATCTGCTAATCCTTCTTCATTTTCACATTAGCTACTGTAGAAATGATGAATGCCATAGCTAAACAAAAAGGCACCAAAAGAATCTGTAATGAGTATTTTTTTCAAGCGTGGACACAGTATTGGGCGTTAATCTGCTCCCAAATGAGTATAGTGTATTTGTGAGTAAACTCAAACTTATTAGACATTTAAAAGATGTTAGCGGCATATTGATTGCAGATTGTGGTAACTAATCATATTGTGAGTGTCTCGTGATTGAAATTGAACCGGGGTAGCTTTGCAAGGCCAGCGGGTGTGCAGTATTCCTTCACACATACGACATCTTCTTCCTAACGGGGTTCTCGATTAGTGTCTGTATGCCATAATCAATATTTATTGATTGCCACATACCTGTGCCTGCACTGAGAAGGACCTTTACAATGTAGGAAAGATAAGGACACATAGGACTGCATACACACAACTCAGTCCTTCACTGAGACAATGTTTTCTTCTCCAAGATCACATTGTTTGAATAGGAAGGAGGAAAAATGTCAGCCCCTGCTCCCCCAGGAGCTGCCGTCCGCTTAAGTTAGAGCCGGCAAGACACATATTGGTTTATTTATTTTGTGCGAGATTCTCCTTTGATGAGACAGCAGGATGCCTGGAGCAGGAGCAGGAGCAGGAGCCGGACAGGTGACAGGTGAAGGGAGAGACACAAGGAGTCAAGTTGAGGGGGAAGCAGGTGCTGTGTATTAGCAATCTCTGGCTGGAATATAAACACTGTTTTTGCATGCTGCTGCAATTACTGCAGATTAAAATGGACAGTTTCTAACTGTGTTTATGCCAACAGAACATCCAACATATGAAGCAACCAGGCTTGTGTCAATATACACATCAGCATAATCAGCATAATTATCTAAACTACTGTCACTGTTTGACACAGTATATTATTCTGCTTTTAAAAAAAGATTACCAAAAAACAATACATCACCAGAGCGACAGGACACTCAATCATGTTTTACATCCTTTCCTTTCACTAGAATTCTTGTCTGGTGAGCAGAATTGCCTTCTCAGATAAGGACAGGTGTGATTCAGCATTAATTTGTCCAAAATAAGGATCCTTAGACATAAGAAGGTAAATAAAACCAGATCTTGCGATACACATTCTGCCAATCTCCGTGCCTGTCTTCCTGAATTTCAGAAGATGTTTTGAACGTATGGCCGACCTCTCCACATGCTTTATACCCAAAACATTTGAAATAGCATTCATGAGATTCCATGTGACAGGTGAGAGGAAGTGATGCACAAGAGGGAGCAGCTGCAGTGAGCCAGGGGTCTCAGCTTCAGTCAGCCTAATGGAGTGAGTTTTAATTTATTGGGTGGACCAGCGAGAGAAAAAATGGATTGACGTCTGCACTGGTGAAGGATGAATTACACTGTCATGTTGCTGTAGGATTTTTTTCATCTTTTCATCGCCATGACAGTACACTGTTTTCCACATGATCTGGATAAGAGCATCACCCAGGCAATATGACGATATATCAATATCATGATGTATGAACGTCATGATGTTCTTGCGGTGTTGTGCAAATCATCAGGTGTCAGTGATTTCTTTTTTAGACCATTCCTGCTCACTGGAGCAAGCAGTGCTGTTCATTTTTTTCTCCATTGTTTTCCACAATCAAAGAAACATGACTCTAGGGCTGGTGTAAGGCATGTCGCTATCTCAATCACATTTGAATGAAATGTAAAAGGAAACAGAGTTTATTTGGAAAATACTAGTGTAGAGTTTTCAGTAAAATCATCTCAAGATTTCTACTTTTCACCTTACTTAACCTGAATTAACACAACAAATTGTCATTGTCAGAATAAAATGGATCCTCACAGTAAGCTAGAGCAAACCCCGATAATGCATGCTGGGATTTGTTGCCATAATTTTTTTTGCCATAATTCTCGGCCATGTGACCTAGCAATAATTGATCATTTTCCAGAATGTTCCACAAATCCTGTGACCTTGAATTAAAAATTTTACATGCATTGATGAGAATGCCCTGGGTCAATGAAAACCTTCACAGCCGTCATCTATGATTCAGCAGATCCATACGAAAGGTTGTTCTGTCTTTATGTGAGAGCTTATGAAGCTGAGAGAATAAAGGACGCTATTAAAGGGCCACAGAGGTAAACTAGCTGCTTTTGTGTTGTCTTTGTGCCTCGGTATCTCCGCCTTGCCTAGCCTGTAGCAATCAATTAACTGATTAGATGGAGGATAGTAGTTGTTGACACACCGAGCGTGTGCGTCTGTGTCCTTTATGCAGTGATGGGACTCATTTACCCAGCTGCCCCCCCACCCACCACAACACCTGCTGATTTATTAGTCACCATTTACTAAGCACATGTGGTATTGACAAACTTATAAACAGAAAACCTTCAGGACCATGGGATTTAAACATCTATCTAATTTCCATCCATTTGAATATTTTACTTTTCTCATCTCCCAGCTCTCCTCTGAGCTTTCAGAAGTCTGAGTTATTGCTGTGACCCTTGTGGGAAGCATGTTTATTGGATCAGACAAGCTGTGTTACTGCTGTGATTCTTTCATCACAGAAAAAGCGAACAGAATGTAATCCTTCTGCTGGTTAGAGATATGCTTTTATTTGAGTAGCATGTGAAGGCACAAATCCCGCAGCGAAAAGAGAAAAACAGGACAGCAAATATGAACTATTTTCTTTATCCAAATGTGAACTCTTTTGCATATTTATAAGCAGCACTTATAAATCTTTAAATAGCAGTCATTATATTCATTATATGTAGATTACTCCACACAAGCTCATTTTCTGCCAAAAATATAAGCATTTGTCATCACCCAGAATGATAAACTTTTTCTCGTTTATGTAGGTATACAATATGGACGAATGCATTTACGATGCACTAAGTGATGCATAGCTGATTAAAATAGATTGCAATGCTTCTCTGCTGACTTTCATTACTCTCATGCTCATTTAGATAATGTTCTTATAAAAACTGTTACATGCAAAAGTACTCTAGCCAACAATCCTAGACTGTGAAGAACCTATTCATTTGCATATAAATGTATTTACCCCTCAATGGGCCACACAGCAAAAAACATATCCTAGCCTTTTAGAGATAATTAACTTGGATTTAATTTAAGACAACATGTGAGGATTGATCAGGAATGACTTGTGCATACAAATTTCTGGCACTGACTTAATCCATGCATAATCAGGGAATCATTTTTCACTTGTCAAAGCTTTTGGATGGCATTTATTCCTCTGAGCTCTCATTGCTTCAGTTTAGTTTAGTGGAAACAGAAGCACTATGATTAAGAAAAGCAGTATTTTGTATTTTCTGTTTTGACATCATGCAGAATAAAACTGTAGAATAAATTCCCTATTGAGAAATTTGTGTAATAAACGTTGGCATCGGACGGTCGATGGGGTAAAGACATACGATTAAGCACAAGAAAGTTTTACGGCCAGTTCTGGTTGAAACAGTAATGAAGTACCATTTTATTTTGGTCACATCAATTGTATTGAATTTTTTTAAACATGTTCATAATTGAATGAGACATAAAGTTCCTGCTCAGTGTGTAGATTGTATTTATGAATGGTTAAGAATTTTCAACTGATTTTCTGGTATCAATTTGACTTCATGAATCGGTTGCATTGCAAATTAACAGTGAGCCCATCAGTATGTTTGGACTGGAAAGGTATTTGCTCACATATTCGCATAGATTATATAATGACATATAATCTGGCACAGGTGAAAGATAGATAGATAGCTAGATGTCAAGATGTTATTGCTTTGGGCCATATCCAGGCATGAATCTGAATGTTGTGTGTGTAGGGAACAGAAACTATGCACCTTTTTTTGCTCCTTTTGCTGTCACTGAAGACATCATTGGAGAGCTCCTGCTATTTATTCATATTGTTTTTTTTTCTTGCAAATCTCTGAAAACAGATGCAATCAGATTTGGGTTGTCTATTGCAGATGTGTGAGTAGAAATCTTATTATAATGTACAAAAATTTAATTTCAAGTTGTTATGCCAAAAATATGCCAACTGAATCAAATGTAGTTAGAAAGATTAACATGAAGATTATAAGCCTTGTCGCTGAATTTAGATTTTTTTTGCTCAGATTCTCCAGTCAGAGGTTTGCAGTTGCTATGTAAGTGTCTGCAATTAGTTTGAACAGACCCCTGCCCTACAACCCTGGTGGCACATTATTATCACATTTACATGTATGATCCATGTGCATCATAAACAACAAAGTGCCAGATTTGTCAGACAATTCCTCATTGGTAGAGTGCTAAATAAATGATCTTGAAGCACAAGATTATTTGCTCTGGAGTTTGGTTGGCAGCTCATGTGCTGTTCCAGATTAGAGCTGGGAGGTGAAGAAAGCCAGATGCATAGCTTTGTGTTTGCAGGTATTAGAGTTATTTCTGTCAAGGCATGTGGTATGAGCCGGGTAGAGCAGTCAGCAGTGAAAAATACGAATCCTTTCATTATGCTCATTCTAGTGGTGTTTGCATTGACACATCTAGGGTCTAGCTTCATGTGAAAGTATCTTAATTGGATTTGAAAAGATCAGAATGTTAATATAATTCCAAAAATAACTGGTTTTAATATTGTGAACGCAGCCATAAAATAAGGTAATACTCAAAAGGAATAAAGGAAAATTAGCAAGGAATTAGGGAATAATGTCAGGAAATTGAGGGCAGTAACCAATCTGCTGTTTCACAGCACATTCTCAGCCACATCACACAAATGTCGATGATGATGGTATGCTTTACAGTTTAATCAGAATTTAGTTCCATTATCTACCCATTCTTAACTTTAAGAGTAAAACATTAACACGTGTGTTTAACACATAAGTAACACATTAACATGGATCTTTATTAATTGCAGTACACCACACAAAATATATTTGTCTTTGGTATAAGTTATAGCCATATTATGATCATAAATCAAACTGATTGCTTTGCTTTCGACTTGCTTTGCTCGTATATGTTCAGTACAATAATACTGTCCTGTCACGTATAGTGTCAAAGGCAGTAGAGACACAAGCTTGATTAAAGCAGACTATGCCTGTCAGAAACAATCCAGTAACTCCTTCCACATACACAAATTACACTAGCTTGTATATTAAACAAGTCCTAGAACTATGCCTGACTATTCATTCATTCAATTCATTCATCTTCTTGGCTGCTTATTCCTTTTCAGGGTCACGGGAGAGCCGGTGCCTAGCCGGCAGCATAGGGCGCAAGGCAG
>JAOVYV010000053.1:8968620-8984127 GCA_025674545.1 Hassar affinis
GTTTCCTCCCACAGTCCAAAGACATGCAGGTAGGTGAATTGGTGATGGGAAAATTGGCCCTTAGTGTGTGAGTGTGCTACGATGGATTAGCGCCCTGTCTAGGGTTGGTTCCTGCCCTTGCGCTCAGAGTTGCCGACTCCCCCGTGACCCCGTAACTGGGAATAAGCGGTACAGATAATGACTGACTGACTGTACTAAAATAGGAACAAAATTCTAATTAAGAATTCAAAACTTTGAATTATTTGACAGTGAATTTATTCATAAACACAGTTTGCTCAGTGTTCAAGTATAAACATGGTTGCTAGGCTTTTTAAGTTAGCTAATAACAAAACTGCCAGGAATATTACAGTGTGCCTCAGATGTGTTGGTATATAAGATTCTGTGTGACATTGTAATTGGACAAAGCATCAATCAGCACTTGACACTTGACTTGACTCGCCTGATTTTCCTAGCTCCACCATATTGAAAAAGAAAATCAGAAAAACTTGACTTCCAAAGTTATTGCAACTACTACATACTGCAAGCATACTGAACTGTACTCTAAAGTGTACTCTTTTTATGTAAATGGCAAACACAGAAAATCATTTGGAATGCAACTTTAGGCTTGATCCATCCAACACCTTGACAGAGAATTTAATCATCCCTGGCTCTTTGCCAAGAAAATGTACTGCATGTAAACATCTCATTATTCATTATATCATTGGATTTCTATAATATATTTCTGATGGTTTTGCTTTCTGTTGGATAGTCAAGTATTCAGTCAGTGCAGTCTTTTCAGTCTGAAGATGTTTTTATTTCTTCTGGTCGGTACTGGGTGTATCTAGGCCACATTACAATTAAAATGAATTGGAAAAACTGGGCACACAGATATCAGGAGTTTTTAGAAATTCAAACTCTCAGTAGCCAGAAAGCTTCCTTTATAGAATTTGACTGCCAAATCTAATTTGTTCAGTCTTTGTGTCAGAAGTAGCTAGGCTACACTGAGCAACATGGAGCAGTAAATCACCTGGTGACAATCACTGAGACTGGCTGACAAAAAAAGTTGAGAAATGTTCACCTTTCACTCAAGTTCAAGTTCACCTGCAAATAAGCAGTGACAGAGTCAACCAACAGCCAATCAGATTGCAGATGTCTTCCTCTTATATTTTCTGCTGTGAAACATTTTCTTAAACTTTAATTCCTATATTAGCGCCACAAGGATTGTCCCTGCGCATGGATTGCAGCGATTGTGAATTATGCTTTGTGAGTTCATGCATATATTGGACAATATATTAATAAGCCTGCCTTTAAGAAAATACAAAAATACAATTCCATGATGATATAGACAATATAGCGTATAAATAAAAATAAAATTTAATATATTTATAATATTTATTAGTACATAATTTTTGTACTGCTGCATCAATATGGTGAATATGTTTCTATATGACTGTCTCAAAATTACATCAGCAACACCCATAAGATGGCTGAAAGAAACAGCTAGATGACAGCTATACAGCGACTTGGTGAAATACAGTGTCCAAGTTGCTGCTGGTGTGAGTGCAGCCTTAGGGTGTGAAGCTGCAGACTTGTGAGTGTTTTCAGCTAATGTGCCAGACCAGTATGGCTTACAGATGCAAATATAACCCAGGCTGAATTTCCTTAGAGGCTCCCAGTAGGTCATGCTCCACTTACTCTAATGCATGATTAGGACTAAAAAGGTCTGTCTGTAGCACACACTGTCTTCTTGTCTTGTTCGCCAGTGCTGTTGTTGGATTGAAATTTGTATGTTACAGAAATCTTCCCAAGAGAAACTAGTGCAGACATTTGATGTCTTTTTTTATGGCAACCATTTTAGCATGTACACATACCGTATTTTGAATCTGCACTCTACCCCCTTTGCTGTTATATTGATGTCCACTCTTCCAGGAAGGCCTTTCACTGATTTTGCAGGATGGATATGATATGATTTTTCCATTCAGTCATAAGAGCATTGTTAGTGAGGTTGGGCACTGTAATCTGTACTTTGAAGCTTGGGGTTCAGGTGGCATTATAATTTATCCCAGAAATGTTTGTTGTTTGGTGTTGTGTTTGGTCAAGGCTTTATGCAGGCTACTCATGTTCTTCTGCCTTCCAACCTTGGCAAAATATATCTTCATGGATCTCACATTAAACACATGGGCATTTTACTGCTGGAACAGGGGAAGGGATATTGTAATGTTACAGCATACAAAGACATCCTACTCTACAATTGTGTGCTTCCAACCATTATGTGGCAATAGTTTAGGGAATACTCACATATGTGCCCTACGATGGATTGGCGCCCTGTCTAGGGTTGTTCCTGCCATGCACTCTATGTGGCCGGCTAGGCACTGGCTCCCCCGTGACCCTGAAAAGGAATAAGTGGCCAAGAAGATGAATGAATGAACACATATGTGTGTGATGATCATGTATCCACAAACTTTTGGCCATAAAGTATATGTTAGTCACTATGTTTTGTACAGAAGGTGCCATTGAAGGTGAGTGTGTGTTGGTGCGTGTGATTTGGCTAGCAGTATCCATCAAGCTGTGTAGGTGTGTGTGTGTGTGTGTGTGTGTGTGTGTGCCCTTGCAAAGTACGTCTACATGTGGCTCTAATGGTTTAATCTTAAGGACAGAGAGCATTGTTCCGGTTGGTATCACAAGTGTCTAACGGAGTGCAGCCAGGCTTATGTCCAAACTCTGCCGGAATAACTTTAGCATTAGCGTTAACACAAAGCCCAGGAGAGCTGGAGCAGCATCTGGACAGTTACGGTCCATTAACCTGAGCATCCCACTACAGTGTCCTTCTCTATAGTGGGTAAGCTAGTGCTGTCAGCTGCTATGAATTCGATGACCTTCGGGACACCCTGGTGTGAAGAACACATCTCTCCCCCATCACTTCAACAGTCACAGCCAGCTTGTCTCAGCATGGCGAGAGTACAAACCAGGCTGCGTAGTGAAAATGCACATTAATTACAGAATAAAATATCTAAAGTATTCATGTCAGGGGCAGTGGTAGCCCTGCAGGTTAGGACGGGGTTGTTGATCGGAAGGTCAGGGGTTTTGAGCCCTGACTTCGGGGCTGCTGCCATTGGGCCGTTGAACTGCTGCCCAACTCAGCAATGCGCACACAGCAAACACATCCAAACCCAGTTAATGGGAGGGTTGTGTTAGGAAGGGCATCTGGTGTAAAAACCGGTGCCAGATTAAGATGCAGCAACCTCAAGGAATGAGAGCAAGCCACTAAAAGGAGAAAAACAAAGCATTCGTGTTATGGTGCAGCAGTAGTGTAAACATTATTTATATTGTGTATATTCAGTATCCGCTGTCATGGATGTCATCAAAGTAAAATTTCACACAGCATTACACATCTCTGTTAAGCATAAGGGGATGTATGCCCACTGAAGGCTTTTATTTACACATTAGGTGTTAAAATGAGCAAGTGGTGCTGTGTTTGCTTTGGCACAACACATTTGTAGAGTAAAATAAATCTGAGGAGTGTGAAAGGCGTTAAGCATTTACTGTTTACTGAGCATGAGTAAGCACAGAGAGGGAACTTATGTTTCAGTCTCGCTAGGTGCTCAAAAATGGTCCTTCTTTTGTGTGTTTTAGTGTGTCTAAAGCTTTCCCTATAGAGTGGTTAAAATGTCGAAAGCATTGAAATGATTATATTGTTATTACTGTGATATTTATACCCAATGGGCAAATACATAATTTAACAGCAACAGATTTATTGTTATTGTTGTTGTTGTTGTTGTTGTTATTATTATTATTATTATTATTAAGAGTGTTGCATAGTCTTCTGCGATCTCCTGTGAGCCATTTGAGCAGAAATACCCCAGATTGTGTCAGGGATTCATCCCAGTCCCTGCCATTACAGTTCCACTACCTCTCAGAACTCCACTTCCCAGAAACCCTGGCCAAGTTTGTAGATCGCCAGAACATTTCCTGCTTTGACTTTGATTTCTGCCTTGTGTCATGGCAGCACTGCTATTAAATGATTGTCAGAGGCATTGAATATTAATATATTAGTATGACTTTCTAAGCTATGTCGTTGTAGCTATCTAGCATTATTTGTGATCGGGACTGAATTTTGGTAGTAGCAGGATCGTTTCTGTTTCGAAAGTGTGGAGTGTATGTGGCTGGTTCAAGATGCTTGGCAATCATTTGTAATTTATTCCAACTGATAAACATGTTTTGTACCCCAGTTCTGAATATATTTAATATTTTCCTGCATGGGAGCATCATCAGAAGTGGGTAATCATGCAAGTGCATAGCTTAGAGAGAACACCATTCGATATTGTTTTAATATGAAGGAACACATAGCCTGTTTGTGAGAACTACAGGGGTGTCTTGGTCCTTATGTCCTAAAGAACAATTCCCATGAACTTTATTGCTATTGTGACACTCTGCTATGTCCAAACGTTTGACCACTGGACATTATAATTTGATCACGGTTGGGTAAACCATAGAAGGGTTTGCTTGCTCTCAAAGGGCACAACAACAAAGAAAAAGAACAAAAGTGTTTGTGTTGTCTTTGAGCGATCACAAGTTTGAAACCTGATCATGCCACAACCGTCAGAGGCAAGAGGACCAAGCTAGTTTAACTGAACATATTCTCTAAAAAGGATGACATTACCCTGCTCATTTTGCCTTATACAGCAGCCAGGTGTTAATCAGAAAGACACAAACCAGTCATTAGCTGAACAGGTCTAGGAGGAAACAGGTGTTAGCCATCTCCCTATCACTAGGCCAAATAATAAAGGGAAAAACAATAAGCAAGCAATAGCTAAAATTCTGAAAGCGTATTTCATACATTTGTGGCATGTTCCAGGAATACGAAATATTCAGAAATATGTAGTAAATCCTACTATGGAAAATGAAAACTTAACTTAAACTAAATAAAAACCAGGAGTAAAGAAGTCATCTACACCAATATACTCTCAATTTTCCCGTTTTCCCCAAAGGCTGGTTTATTCATGTTGATTCAATCATCTGGGGCAGGCGGCAGATTTTTAGCATCGCCCCTGGCTAGGTGGGTGAAACATATTTTAAACACAGTCGTAGAAAAGCAAAGAATAAGCTTGAGTCAATGGGGATCCAGCCAGCTATAGCTTATTACCATCAGCTCTAATAATCTTTTTTTAAATACTGTCCTTGGATTTCACGTGTGCTTAGCTTTCTTGAGCAGATAATATTGTGCTTAGCTTTTCCAAGAATAACTAAAGTCTGTCACATGTGTACCGCATGAACACACACTTTTAGATGTGTCAGTCACTAACGTTTTCTTCTTATCTATTTCTCTTTTTTTCATGTTCTTCCTCCTGCTCTGCCTCCCACACGGAAGGAAGTAGAGGTGCGTAATTTTGGTTTTGTAATGTCTTTGTTGTTTTTATTTTTTTTTTATTTGGAAGAGGTGTGAAACAGGTACAGCTGACACTTGAGTGTGCACTTGATCTAGCTTGAAATTTCTCATTTTCAAGAAAAATTATATTTCTTTGATTTCTGAATCACCAGAATAAAAGTGGCACCACATTTAATTTTTTTTTGCAGATTTTAGTTGGATTTGTTTTCTGCTCTGTATTAGTAATAAATGTGCCTAATTACTGAACAGTGAGAGAAATACATGTGTAGCACACCGATGTCCCTTCTCTTTTAGTCATGGAGTGTGTTGCACAGAGTGCATTTCTTCTTGTTCTGTTATGGTGGGTGTGAACTTGCATCAAGTTGTGATCTGTGTTCCCATAGTGACAGAGGCATGAGCTCTTTTTGTAAGTCATTACTTATGTTGTTTAATGTAGTAAGGAAATATTAAAGGAAGTCTCTATTATTAAAACAAGCCTCTCACTGTAAGGCATTTAACTGTGTAATCATGTACAATATTACTTGATTAATTAATAATGGATTCTTATTTTGTTAGGATGACTACGTCAGAACTGTGGATGATCCCAAGGGTTCTGAGGAAAGTGAGTACATCAGTCTCCTCTCCTGGGTATAAATTATTTTTCAATCAAAATTATGCAGTGTAATGCACCATGCCTTAGGTTCACCTCTTCAGTTCGTGAGTTGTGCACATTTTACCTTTCCTTTCTCTTGAAATTGAATAGCAGTTTGAGTCAATGATTTTCTCACATCTGTCTCTAGTCTCCTGTCTGCCACGGTTGATTAAATAAAACACATAAGCTATTATTTCTGACATGGCTTCCCATGTGCTTATTGTTCTGCCTCTAACAAGTACTCGGCAGGAAACTCTCTTCACTTTGAGCTTTTGCAAGCACAATCCTCTACAAAAGATATGTTTAATTCAAGGTTTGGGTCTACTTGTGCCCTTAGAGAGAAGGATCACTATCATATCAATACAAATTTCTTCTGTTTGTTCACCTTTCTCCTAAAACTTTCTATCCTGATAGACGTGGTCTTCTCAAGGATGACCACACCCCCATCTACAGGGCATGGGGGCTCACTGAATGGTTACTGTGAAAATGCTATAGCACGTGGAAGGCTGATTTTGTGGCTGTGCTTAAAAAAATGAAATATGTGTAAAATAGCTTTGCTCTGATTGGCTGACATGTCTTTCTAAGCAACCAAACTAGTTAGCTTCTGACTTGTGTCTTATACGTCTATGAAATATAAATTACAGATTTACTTAACAAAGGGATAGACAAAAATGCATCATGTACAGTGTTGTTGATTTATATGACAACACAGGCTATTTCTTTGAAAGCGACACTGGCACCTTGCTAGCTATGAAATTTTCAGTTCAAGATGAACTGGCTTCAACTGTCAAAAAGTATATAAAATCACACAGCATGGCTAGCTACATATAGGTGGTGGTTTTGATAAATAAATAAAGTTGGATCTGCCGCTGTCTTCACTGTCAAACGCTGTCAGTGCTGTCAGAGACTGGAGAAACTGTACAGAGTGAAATGCGCAGAGAAAACTAACAACTTTGAAATAAATAGGAACATCAACTATGCCTGCTGTCTATGCAGTTCCTTGGAAAGGGTATTAAAATGATTATTATGAGGAGGATTGGTGTTCATCTCTCCAGTACAGTTCCAAAGATGTGTAGAAAATGGTCTATTAAACTCTAGGGAGTTGGGAGATGTTGGCCCAACACCTTATACATTATGTTGGTTTTTCCTTAATCACCTGTATGTAAGAGCCTTTGGTTTGAAAAGCTTTTTAGGGATAAATTTGAAAAGCTGATTATATGTTAAACCTACAAAAGGGCAAACTGATTTCTATAAATAAATCTGACTCAAATGGAGCAGGCTCGTAGATGCTAGACTATCACCTGTTTCAAAGTTTACATACTTATTTCGGGTGTTTTTTGTCTCCTTCTCTAGCTTTTGTTTAGACAAAATTTTAGAATTTCATATTTGTGATCATAATAATTTTTAATAATTTTTTAATCAACGCTTGTTCACTCCTCTGTCATCTACACACAGTTTGTTGCTGCTAGGATTCGGACTCACTCCCCATCTGGTTGCCAATTTTCTTACAAACACTTCCTGTAGCTTCAGTACTAAATGATATCGTTGGAAATTATGTAAATCTTTGCAGAACATTTACATAATTTCCAACCATTCTCCCAGATAAGCTTTTGGACGCAATTTGGTCCCACACAGCAACATTTATAGTTATCTATAGCATGCTTATCTTTCCACTCACTTTCATGTGGCACAATAGAAAAAGGATTGTAAGTGACAGCTTTCCAGATAAGGTTTAAGATAATTTTGTATGCCACTTTACATTTCTTCTAGGCCTGCATGATCATGATGAGCAAAATCTGCAGTGTGCAATAACATAGTTCAGTATCGAGATGACAAAATGACCTGCGATAAGCAAATATTTAAGTGTCCTTATTAAATTACGGTTTCTATGTCTTTCTGCTTTCATAGGTACAATGCCAACATAGAGCCCAAATTCTGAATAGCCTATGCTCACTGAAAAAAGGAATGAAATCAATTATTTTGATGCTTTTATTGAACAAATGACACACAAATACCCAGACAATTAAAAAGAACTTTAATTTAAATAAGACATTATAACTGTAAGAAATTAAAGTTTAATTTCCCCTGCTCCCTTTAGAATATTTAATACATAAATGTTGCCATTTAAAAGGAATGTAATGTTTCCTATTACAATCATCAAGGCCCTTGACTCCACCAAACAAAGTGTAAAGATATAGTGGGTTGGGTATCATTTTGATTTTATTGATTTTGATTCTGTGAAATGAAAATAAAAGGAAATATCCTTAATACAGGTCTCGCAATTTTAGTGAAGGTAAGTCAAGCTTTTGAGCTTTTTCTGTGGTCAGGACATAAACGTCACAAAAGTCCCACATAATTTGTTGACGAACTGTGTAACAAGTCATGTGAGGTTAGGTCAGAGTAGCAGGTCCTATCAGTTAAATGCAACTTTTATACACAATAAAATGCTCACTGCAGTTCACTCAGGTGTGCAGCTGTGAAATATGAAAAAACTAGGAACAGATAAACATAAAATATGCATTTGTTAATGTTTTAAATCAAATCCAAGGTTATTTTTTACATTTGGAAATGGCTCCAACTTGGAACTGGTCCTTGATACCCAGCCCTACATCTGATACATCGAATGTAGACATGCTGAGTGTGAATGCATGGTGTGTCTAAAAAAAATTAATTTTCATATTCATTGCATTTCAGGCTGTCTTTTCCAATGTGTTCACTGTGCATGTTTGTATTGTGATTAAAATGAAATAAGATTTAACAGTCACCATTAATTTCTTCTATGTCTTTGACACACAGACTAATGCAAACTGAAACTGTACCAAGTATAAATTGCCAGTGTTTTCCTCAAAAATGAGCACAGTATACCAACTCCAGAAAGACAACAAGCAAAATCTAAAGCAGGTTTTATCGTACATCAGAGTCTGTGAGGCATGACTGGCACAGATACAAGTGAAAATGCCACAGTAGAGTATCTGCTACATACTTCTATCGGCAGGAGAGAACAGCAAAATTTTAATATGAAATGCGCTGAAAGAACAAAAGCGTTGCACAGTTTGCATCATATTTTTGATTTTACATGATAACACAAAGCACAGACTCTTCCAGGAACTCTGTAGTTTCTTCTTTTGGTTCTGGATTTAAAACAGACAGTATATATTTTTGTGGAAGAACCATTTGATTCAAGAATAACTGCTTCATATTTCATTTTACTGCTATGTGCTGCTGGAATGGTGAATAAGCTCATCAAAATTGAAAAAGACATGGCATGAGAGAACGAGCATGCCGACTCTGTGTCAATTGTTAAAGTGGAAGCTGATTTGTTGCTGTGTGGGGCACTTTACCTGGACTAAAATTGCTTCATGTATTCATCTGGTTTTCTGCATTTGCTCATTTGCAGACTATTGCTTATGAGAGTATATCAGCAGATATTGCTTAGGACCTGAGATTCATCAGCAGGACAGCCATCATCAGTGCTGTATGGACAGTCTGATGATCACCGTGAGGGACAGCGTAGGGTTGCTCTTGGAAGCCGTGAACTTTGAACACGGCTAGGATTAACTGCCATGAACAGTTTTGCACTTAATCAATTAAATCTCCATCAGCGAGCAGTTTCTATCTCCAACAGTGTGGACTTTGTGAAATTTGTAATCAGTTTACTGGTTAATGTTACAGTTTTGTTTTTCTTAACTATATAGCATTCAGTTATAGAAGGGATTATTTGTTAATGCACTGTCCAGTGTCACCCAAATGAGGATGGGTTCCCTCTTGAGTCTGGTTCCTCTCAAGGTTTCTTCCTCTTATCATTTGAGGGAGTTTTTCCTTGCCACTGTCGCCACTGGCTTGCTCATTGGGGATAGCTGTTGGGGACAAGGCCTATAGGCCATGTCCTGGTTCTTGTCTTTGTAAAGCTGCTTTGAGACAATGTCCATTGTTAAATTGAATTGAATGAATTGAATCTTGGTACATTACTTCCACCCAAATGCAAATTGTATTTAGTTTACAACTCGAATCTTGGTGTGCTTATTTTTATAATTAAATTCTGATTGTTTTGTCCCCTTATGTGGGAGCTTAATTGCCTATAATCCAGGATGGCAGAAACAGAGCTAAGGATTATTAGTATATTAACAACAGTCAGTGGCTAGCCAGCCCGCTTACTCCTCTTGAACTCACATGGGCTCACGTTGAGATCAGTGAGGATGAGCAGACTTCATTGTGTGTTTAACCAACGTCTCTCTCAGTTCTTGTATCAGTGAGAATAACTAATGCATCTGTGACTCAGCTCAGCAGTACATGATTAATCAGTGCCTCAAAGGAACAGTTCTGCAGTGCAAGTGTCACCTCCTTCTCCTGCTGATCTAAAAGACAGGAATCAGTAAGAGAACAATCCGTCATCCCTGGATTACCTTTCAAACTCCCACATTACTAAATGCTTGGGTTTTGAAAGCTCACGGAGGTTATTCGGTGTCAATGCTCTAACAAAGCATTTCATATACCGTAGGATAGAGGTAATTCAGTCTGCTTGTGCTTCGTACAAAAGTACTGTACATGTTCATGTTTTTCAGATGTACAGTGCAGTTTTTCATATAATACTACACAAATTCTGTTGTATTTTGGTTACGATTTTAACAATGTCGATCTGTTGTGATTTTGATGTTACATTTTACGGTTTGTAACAGGGAAGCAGTAGCAAATGCAGCTCTATTCTTTCTGAAATTGTTTTAATTGTATTGTGTGATGCAGGTAGGATTAATGATTTCTTATCAGTTAATGTGTGGATAAAATTCTTCCTGAGCAAGAGGATTAAGAAAAGAACTGCAGGGATTTATTTCTCCAGGCAGTTTTTTTTTTTTCAGGTGTGCATAATTTACTTTGATAACAGGCAAACTGCTCAGGGTTAAATAGTATAATAGCTTTTCAAAGAAAACCTTTTGTAGATGGAATCACAAAGTATTATTAATATAAGCATTCATCCTTGAGTCCATCATCCATCCATTCATCCATTTATCTATTCAAACATGTAAGTAATTTAAATTGGTGTGATTTAATGCAATATAATATACAAAATATATAATTTCATCCATCCATATGTACAATCAAACTTGTGTATGGGTATTTATACATGCCATTTTTTGACATTGTGTACTAGGATTTGAAATTCTAATTGGTAGCCACAGTTGTCTGGCTGCAGATCACCATGAAAGCAGCAGTGAGAGGAGGAAAAAAACAGCCAACCCAGCAAAAACAAGATGATTAGAATGACTGTCTAGGCTAATTTTACATGCTGATGTAGGGCAGCTTTAACTCATTTTGTAAAGCAAGGGAGGAGTTAAGTGTTTGTAGAGAGTCTAGTGTTAATGAATGAGCATGGCATTCTGTCACTGAAATTCCATCATGCTCACGTTTCTATGGAAACACAGATTTGAGCTGGAAAAAAACCCCAAAACAAAACAATGGGAAATATGGGACTGATTTACCCTTATTCAGTTAGTAATATGCTAACAGCCTTCAGTTGTGACCATGCAGAGATATCACAGTGACTATTTGTCCTATTGAGCATTATACCCATTTATCCTTTCTTTTTCTCATGATTACTGTAAAGGAAAGGACACCACGGGAATGCATGTCTTTTCATTTGCACATGCTTCTGAGCTGGAGGCGATTGAGTGTAGTGTTGGCTTATGAGTGAAGCTTTTACAATGGCCTGCTGAGAAGACGATGAAGGATTAGGGCTGAAGATGAGTAATAAGACTTCACCATTCTCGAGGCAGATTTTGGTCATACTGAAAAGAAATGTTCCATAACACACAATGTCTCTATCACAGAATTCCCTGAGAATATTGCCTGGATATATATTTACATGTGTCCGTTAGACCATACTTGACATTACAGATAATAGGCTGTTGTACACATATTTCCTGTCTTGGAGGGAAATACAACAACATTGCATACTGAAGTGACTGTATCATGAAAGCTCATTTAGGTCGTTTTTGATGGGTGCATGAGTTTCCACTTACTGAATTCAGGGAGCACTGGCATTTTTTTATTTTAAAAAAGTCTGTAGAATCTTATTAAGGGTAGGCAGTAAGCTCCATTTCACTGTTTCACAAATGTCTATGAAACTGCTCTTATTTCAAACCGCATTTCCAGAAAAGTTGGGACACTTTCTAATGTGCACGACCATCAATCCCTCAGGTGGTATTGTTTGAGAAACTATCATCTACCATGATGGGCATAGCCAAGTGGGCTTGGAAGTACTTTGGAAAATCAGTTTCATTTAACACTGCCACTGCATCAAGAAATGCAACCTGAAACTGTGTTATGCGAAGAGGAAGCCATATATTCCCAAACAGTCAGCTGTTGCTGGCTAAGTAGTCATCTGAAATGGACCAAAAACAGTGGAAATGGAAATGGCAAAACAGATGTCAGATTTTATGTGCCCAAAATTAAAAAGACCTTCCGGACTATTACCTACAAAAAGTGCAAAAGCCAGCATCTGTGATGGCAGGTGGGTGCACCGGTGACCATGGCAAGGGTGATTTGCATATATGTGAAGTTACCATTGATGTGGAGGATTTTACTGCCATTTTCTTTTCGAAGGAACTCCATGTCTTTCAGCAGGACAGTGCCAGGCTTCATTCTGCACAAGTTACAACAGTGTGGCTTGACAAGACTGCCTGCAGTCCAGATCTGTCTCCTATTGAAAATGTATGGTGCATCATGAAGAGGAGAATCAGACAACAGTGATCACGGACTGTTGAGCAGCTCAAGTCTTGTACACAGCAAGAATGGGCAAAAATTCCACTTTCAAAATGGCAAAAAAAATAGTATCTTAAATTCCCAAATGATTAAAAAGTATAATTAAAAAAGGCTATGTGACCCAGTGGTAAACATACCTCTGTCCCAACTTTTTATAAGTGTGTTGCAGGCATCAATTACTATTTTTTTAGATAGAATTAAGTTTATCATTGAAAACATTGAAAATCTTTTCTTTGTCCTATTGTCTGTTAAATCAGGTGAATTAACAAATAACAGTTTTCTGGAAATGGGGTGTGTATCTCTCTATGACTTCTTTTGGTCTATAAGACAAGCTGTCCTAAGTGTCTAGCACCAAGTCCAGGTATCACTGTAAGACCACTTTCCTTTGGGCCACTGTAAGTCCAGTGGCCCAAAGGAAAAAGGTGATGGACCAATGCCTCAGGGTGCACATGCTTCTGTCACCACTGATAGATGCTACTGTGATGTGGCTGTCAAGCACTGAGCTTTCAGCCAACACTGAAATGGTCTGAGATGCAGCATTCCTAATTTTATACTGGGGTTGCTGCTGCCAACCTTCCCACTAAATGCATAAAATCTGCATATGGGTGATGTATGGCTGTTTGTAATTCTGTGACTGCTTTCATAATAAAGTCTTCAGTGTCTTTTGTTAAAAAAATGTTCATATAGTGCATTAGTAGAGTTTCATTCCAGTGAACTGCACAGTCCATATGGCTATTCTTGTGTTTGACATTTAGCCTCACATAGATCCTGGTGTTGCAGAGGCTCTAAGGACACACACACACTTTATGAACATCCTGGTTGGTAGAGGGGTGGTCTCTGAATTCATATGTCACTCTGCTTATGTGGAAGAGTGGAGGAGCTTCTGAGATTTACAGTAGATGTAATGTGAAATATGAATAAATCAGATCTATGGTCACAAACCAGTGTTTGTACATCTATCATGCAAAGAATATATAGTGGCAGCCATTTTAAGAAGACATATAGTCTCTCAAATTTAGAATGGACTGCATTCCTAGAACAAAATCTGTCCAGTCACTCTGGCTTCTGTACAATTACTGTTGGCTGGTTTTATGGCTGTGACTGAATTTCTGAGTCAACACAACCAACTGGTTTTGGTCTGGTTACACCTCTGTGAAATGGACCCCTGTTTTTCAGGCCAATGATAGATGGCTTTTGGACCTCTGGAGCAAAGACTTGCCCAGGCTTCAGGGGGAGGTGGCCCAAAGAATTTTTACCAGCCTTGCGCAATGGTATTTGGGCAAGCAAAACCTACCATTATGACTTTGGTCATGTCCATCATTCAACTCCACTGGGGCATGGGAGCAAATATAGCTTGCCCTTTTCTCTGAAATACAAGATATTAAGAACCTGGAAAAGGTTGAAAATGAGGACTGTACAATATACAATATGTAACACTCTTTCTTTGAATTTTCCTAAACACTGTTTGTGCAACAAAGGCAAATCATTGTCATGACCTGGCCTTGCTGTTACTGGATTGTCTAAGTCAGATATTACTCCAGCTTGGGAAAACACTTTTTGCCTTTGTTTCGTGTACTAATCTGTTCACTGGACTTCTGCACACAAATATATCCTTCTCAAATAAAGCAGTCTGATGAGCATTCAGTATTAGAGGTTAAACAGTTAGAATTAAATATATCTATATTTCAGGTGCTATTAGGCTTATTAGGCCCTCTGCTCACTGACTAAACTTTCTGTATGAATGTCTTTAAGGCTGTTTTGTGAGTGTCATAATTTTATGAGCGCTATAGAAATTGAATACACTTGAACCTTGGCAGCAAATCTGTGGCTGTATTAAATTGAAGAATACAGTACAGGAAAAACGGTATAGTTTAAGTCTATCAAACAAAATTGATTCTATCATAATCAAGCCACTAAAATGCAATTAAAATTGGTTGTAGTACTTTTATTTTGTATTTCTGTTTACATTTTTTTCTTCTGTTTAGACCTTTTCCTTTAGATGATCACACTGAGAATCACAAACTCCCCAGAAACCAGTTAGTAGCTGTGCTCATGCAAGCGAGCTGTCAGGTTGAATAATAAGAGCTGTGTGTGCTGGCGTATGTAGTCCCATGCTCCATCAGAATGAGTGGGCTGAGGATTATTAAACCCTCAGAGTGACAGCAATGAGAAAGAGGAATGTGACAGGCAGAAAAAAAACAACACACAATCCATCCTCACCAAGCTACCAGCGGTTTATCACATAAGCCATCAGCATCAGACGAACAGAAAGCTGCTCAGGAATGATGGTGGTTGCTTTTGAAAGTCCAACCTATTCTTCAGATTTAGTTTTCCTCTGTTTACTGTGCCACTGAGATATTGCGGTGTAACATGTTTCGTGAGCACTGAGGGGAAGACAAGAGGAGTGATTTTGTTTTTATGAGGTATGAATGGTCATGAATGCTAACCTTGTGCTTATATTTCAGTACAATGTGTGGTGAGAATTGCTTATTTTATCTGCTTGTGTTTCAAGCACACACTTGGAACAGACCTCTGTTTCTCTAACAGAGCATGGACCTTGGCTTGTACTGTGCTCTTTCTCTCACTTTCTGAGTCAGGTGCTGTTTTTTTTAAAATGGTCTTGAATTATTAATATTCAGTCTGAGCAAAGAATGCATTTAGGATCTACAGGGGTTAGGCAATGAAACTGAAACACCTGTCATTTTAGTGTGGGAGGTTTCATGGCTAAATTGGACCAGCCTGGTGGCCAATCTTC
>JAOVYV010000053.1:9033139-9047656 GCA_025674545.1 Hassar affinis
GCTATCCCTTTTCTCCACTCGCTCACCCGGGCCCGCTTAGCCAGTTGCACTCTCTTCACTTCCCCGCTTCCTTATCTCCGGAGACCCTCCACTCCTTCTTCCTTACTTCCTTCCCTGTCTGATTCCCTCCGTTCTTTCAGACAGCTTTACTATCTCCTGCATTTCCCTCTCCTTAACGCTCATTGCTGTGCTCTCTCTCCCAGCAGATTCCTCGCTACGCCCGCCGCCTGCCGTCGCCCTGCTTCCCATCACGTATCCAGGGACCCCCGAGCACAGTGCCACATTACCTAGTTACCTCCCCTGTCTGTTTGCTTTTCTCCAGCTTCATTGTTCAGCGCCTTTCTGTATCAAGCATCATTTTAATAAACTTGGTGTTTATTGTTCTGCATCTACGTCTCCTCCTACTCTGTCAGACCCAGTGCATAACACAATCATCTTTAAGATAATCTTTTATAAAAAAAAAAAGTGAAGTGAATAACTTTAATCACATGACGGCTCTAGTTTTTTTTTTCTTTTAAACAGCGCCCCCTTGAGAAATGTTTGCAGCAGGCCAAGAAAATTTGCTAATATAGATTGTCTTGTTTGTTTATTAGTTCTTAATGTCATTTCAGCATCATTGGCTATACATGGTATGCACAGGATTACAACGTTTAAGTTCAACTTTCATTGCATCGATCTTTGTCTGAAAGAATCAGCTCCTGAGACAGCAATAAGATCCAAAAGAAAACTTGGTTGGCTTATAAATGAACCTGCGCAATATCAGAACATCAAGAAAAATGTCTTCTTTCCACATGTTTTTCCTGTTATTCTCAAATCGTCAAATCTTAGATTGAGAAAAGCCTATTGAAAGCAGCAAACACTTCATTATTCATCTATTCCATTATTCATAACATTCATCTATTCTATTCTATTCTACATTTTAACCTTTGAACTAAAGCAGCATATGCTTTGAATGCTTTAGGTTTTTAAAAAGCCATGCTTCTGTTTTATAGGGCATTTTTCTCAATGGGAGAGCAGATCCTACAGTAGCACAACTTGTGCACAACTGACCTACATGTGATCCTTCCCCAAACTGTTGCCTGAAAGTTGGAAGGGCATAGAATATCTTTATATATTGTATCATTACAATTTCTCTTGTATATATAATAAGTGGAGAAGGATGAGAACTGTGTGAATGGCACCATCCACCTTTGGAGTGTGACTGTGTCTTTTATATTTTTTTGCTTAGATTATCTGGAGAATGAAATAATTAAGTGGTCTTAATTGTCATGAGATTCTGATTGATGATTTGTTAACACACCATTAAATTCACATTTTGCATTATGAACACAGTTACAAAATAGCCTGCATGGCTTAAACTTATCATGTGTGATATGCAAATGTTTGATATGCTTAGCTAGCCATGTTAATAAGATAAGATAAGATAATCCTTTAATAGTCCCACATTGGGGAATTTCTTTGCAGCATCCATAGAAAGACAATAAAAGAGAAGTATATAAGAGAAAGACAGTAAAATATATAGAAGAAAAAAAAGAAGAAAAAAGAAAATTGGCACAGAATATTGCACTAATAAGATATTGTGTTATAAGTTATATATTGTGTTATAAGTTATATATATATATATATTAAGTTATAAGTTATGATACACAGTACAGAATGATGATATACTATACAGTATGGTTATTTATTGATTTATTGCATGCTGAGATGGGCAATTGGCTCTGGTATGTGCAGTGTGTGGTCTACTTGGAGCAGTGCTGATTATACAGTCTGACCACTGCAGGAAGGAAGGACCAGTGATACCTCTCCTTCAAACACTTAAGATGGAGCAGGCTGCCACTGAAGGAGCTCTCCAGTGATGTCAGTGTGTTCTTCATGGAGTGGGTATTGCTGTCCATCATGGATGACAGTTTTGTCATCCTCCTCCACTCTGCATTCTTGATTAATTTATCGAGTGTCTTCCTAGCTGATATGCTGCTGCCTCAGCAGACCACACCATAAAAGATGGCTGATGCCACCAAGGTCATGAGGAGTGGCCCCTGCACTCCAAAGAACCTCAGTCTCCTCAACAGGTACAATCTGCTCTGTCCTTTCCTATACAGTGCATTGGTCTTGTCTGGTGAACACCCAGGTATTTATATGATGTCACCATCTCAATTTCGGTTCCCTGGATGTTCACCGGTATCGAGGAGGATTGTGTGTGTCTGCGAAAGTCCACCACCAGCTCTTTGGTTTTCCCTCCATTGATCTGGAGGTAGCTTCACTGAATTTTAATTTCATTTCTTTGATAATTTCATTTTTTGGACATCCAGTAGAATGTGTCATTTACAGCAAATACATGTATGAAACTGTTAGATCTCTCCATCACAGACAGAACAATGCCATTGATATCTATCAGGAGTAGTTTGAGGAAGAGGAAGTAGTGGAGGAGATGCAGGAGCAGCCCTTGGCCAAAACGATCAATGTGTTCAGTGTTTTGATTAGTAAGACTTTTGATTAGTGTTTTGATTAGTGTTTTGATTAGTAAAATTATTCTGTCTTGGTGAGTCTGTGGTGACATGAGACTGGCATTAATTTCTACTACTCCTCTGATTTTGTCTGTGTTCAGAGACCCAAATGAGGTGAAGTGTTCTGTCATGGCACCCTGATGGCGTCCACAAGCTGGCCATGGCTTACTCCTCTCTAAAGTTTCATAAATTCAACCAAAATATGTTATGATTACTATATTTGGGACATCGGTAAGGCAAAAACATCCTTGATGCTTATGATTATGAAACCATAAAAAATATTTTGCATGCATGTGATGTCTTGTCTTTAACTATAACTACAAATGGATGAAAATAAAATGACACCTTTTCTTTAATAAAGAAAAAATGCTAGCATTTGCAGACTGCTGTGGTGAAGAATTATAAAACACTTTAAGATAATGCACTAAGGTGGAAAAAGTCAGTCACCCTGTCTTTTTTTTTTCCAGTGACCATGTTGTGTTTTATTCCTTACAAAATGTGTACTGCGCCTTCATTTCAGTCACCCCTTTTTAGGTTCAATGGCTAACCTTGAGCAACTTTTGTTTGTAGTGTGATTGTTTATTCATTGTGACACTTTGTGACAGACTGATTACTGTTAGCTGCCATAAGCATTTTTCCTCATTTCAGAGTGAACATTTAATGGAAAATTTAATTTTTCTGTCAGCCGTTCATTTTAAAATGCATCACATAAGTAAGACAGTTTCAGGTTTGGTGTCTGTCACAAAAATGCTAAAGTCTGTTTTGATGTTAATTGAAGTATGTTGTGCTCATAGCTATAGAACAGATTTAAACATATTTTTTATGTAAGACTCGGCTGATTGATTGGCTGATTGATTGGCTGCGGTGTACTGGGACACACGAAAGGCAGCCAACCCATTGAGATGTCCGTCATCGAGCACAGCCATAGAGACCCGGTGTACAACATCATTTAGCTGCAGTCAAAGACAGGCACAGACTACTTCTCAGCCTCCACTGATGGTCAGCTCAGTGCACAGTAACAGCACAATATGCTGTTATCATGATGTGGTTCACTACCATGTTTTCCCATAAGACACTGTATTCAAAATCATCATAGTATGGCATGGCATCTTACACAATCACTTCTTGTTTCATATGCTTAATTTACTTTAATCATGGGAAAACAGAAGCTAAATTATTTATAATTTTTTGCCATCTTAGAGCTTCTATACAATATAACTTTGTGTAAATGATGTTTTGTAAGTGACAATACAGTTATTTCACAGAAAGACTGGCGCTGTACCCCAGCAAGAAGGGGTCTACAGAGTTCATGGTTGGAATGGAACAGGTGCTGGTGGTCTTGTGTAACCAGAAAGCTAAAACACCAGGAGAGAAGATTGTATGCATGTACTGCTGGCCATCATGGGCCTATATATGCTCAACAGAGGAACCTGTTCTTTCATAAGAACTTCCTGACCATGGGTGACTGGACCGCCTCTATCTGGTCGATGACATTAGAGAAGCCTCCATCATGTGGATAAACTAGGTGCCTCTAATTTCTACTACACAGTCTAGTGAAGCCACGTAGTGTAAAAGTGCCTCCACTGGCATTGATTTTATAATTTAATCTGATCAGTAGCTATGTTTACATGGATCCTAATATTCCACTAATAATCAGAGTAATAGCCCAGCCAGAATGAAAATGCCTCATGTGAACTCCTCAGTCAGAATAGACTGGTCCAATCTGGCTCAGACAGAAGGAATTTCTTGTTGGGTTGAGAGGGATTGGATGTCCTGATTCTTTTGGAGATGAAGGGGTAATGGTCATCTAGCCCTCCAAACAGAGTGTTTTTAGATACAGAATGGAAAGAAAACTCCCAGAATGCTTTGAGAACTGAGGCAGTGTAACATGAAACATGGCTACTGGTGCAGGATAACATGAATGTATCATGTTTGAGAGTGAGCGCATGATATTTATGTATATTTTATTTAAAAGAGTGTTTTATTTGGGAACACAGTTTTATTTAAGTTTGAGAGTATGTGTGCTGACGTTATTATCATGAGAAAACAGAAGCTAAATAAATTATACATTTTTGGCATCTTAGAGCTTCTATACAATAGAACTTTGATGATAAACGATGATTTGTAAGACACAATACCGTTATTTCCATGTCCGGTGTATAAAGCTCAAAAAATAATCCAGCAACAAATTTTCTACAGTGGAATAAACAATTGGATTGGATAAAATATTTCAGTTTAAAAGTTCAGTTTCCATCAAGTCAAGATTAAATGGAAAATAGTACTATGCCTGTCAATATAGAATCATTTTAAAGCTGCATTTTTAAATACCTACATGAAGATTGCAGCATTTCAAGGAAGAAAACGAGTTTTATGCAGCAGGAATGTATCTGTTAATATCTCTCTTTTTTCCCCATAGTAACCTAAGAAATGCACCTGCACTGGTTTTTGGTGCTTTGACAGATTGCACCCTGATTTCGTGGCCTGTTCCACAGAGATAAGCTTTCTATTGCCTATATATAGCACTGTATGGAACGTGCATTGTGTAAGACACAAGGAGCAAAAATCAATAAGCTTCATTTGTTCTGGTAGTGGATCAGCATTTGTGTTTGCAAAAGAACCCCTGGTTTACTCCACAGGCTTTGATGGACATATGCATTACAACATAGCAATTACTGCACAGAATCTAGAGCAGTAGCCCTTTTAGATATTTTCTAAACTGTCATGTTTGTTACCCCACCAGGAGAATGGTGAAGAGGAGCTATGAGAAGAGGCACCATGACTTTGCTTTCTTTCCTCCAGAATACAAAATGACACGTGGAAATAAAAGAGCAAACACTGGCTCACCAATAGCACTCACACACCTTATCTTTTACTTCAATGAATACGCTAACTGCACAACTCACACAGTGATTTTTTTTTTTTTATCCAGACAAAGACTGATTAAGGAAAATGTGCTTTGCAAGTTATTTTTGTTTTACATTGTAAGAAAATGCATTGGATCTCATAGATTTTTTTTTATTTGACATTTCTGCATTTTGTTTATTCAACTTTTAGTCTGTATTGATTGAGGTGAATTTGGAAGCAGATTTGACTTATTATTTTCCTAATACATTAACATTAACACTTACAATTTACATTATATTTAAATTTCCATTTCCATTTGTCATCTAGCGATTTGACAAATTGCAATATTAGCTAATAGAAATCTGGCTGTAAATATTTTTATTGTTATAAGTGATATAGTTATTATCTGGAAGTCTCACTATATGGTTCAAAAGCAAAATTATCTCTTGTTCCACACTCCACTGGGCCTTATGCTACTGAGCTCTGCTCCTGTCTAACAGCTGGACACTTTGAAAACCCCACACACTGCTTTCACTGTGCCTCGCACATTTTGACAGACGTGATTAATGAAATAGCTGTTTGTGTGCTCCGACTTGCATTTGCACCTTCTCCATTATCATTCTCCATGATTCTGAATTACTGCTTAGACCACTTGCTCAATAAACCACTATTCTGAAACAGATTGTCAGATTAATTTAAGGATTATATTAAAAGATATTTTGAATTTAAAGGATACGTGTTTTCAAGTGTAATTTGGTGATATATATGTTAAATTATCTGCTCAAAAGAAAACCTCAAGTCTCTGTGTCCAAGCTTTGAAAGCTTGGTAATTGAACACCAAATTCAAAGGTAGATGATTGGTAGTAACATGTCTTCTAGCAGCACAATAGCATTGTCCATACAATAATGTGCATACTAGGATCATCCTGGTGGTACTGGGAAGGTTCTTAATTAGTCCAGGTGGGTGTTGGGGGTAGCAACTTATTGAATACACTTACTGCTACTACAATTTGTCTGAATACTCTGAGAGTCTAGTTGTGATGGCACACATGGCCAACTAAAATGCTGGGGACAATATGGTTGCACTGTTTGTGGCAGGAGTTGCCAGAGGCAGGTAGAGAGACCCTGATAATCTCAGCTGATTTCACAATATGTTATGGTGTGCTGAAAACTTGCCAGCTTGATCAAAAGCACAGCCTGATCTCCTCAACCTGGTAGACCATTCTCCTCTACTGCCAAGCTAATTTCCAGCTTCCTTGTTACTTGACTAATTGTTTGAATTTTTCTAGTTAATCACTTTTCCTCACTTTTCTTGCTTGAGTTTGCATTCATGGTGGTATTTTGTAAAATGTTTGCCAGTTCACAATTGTTGGTTCCCAGAACATTCTGGGAGCACTATTTTTTGGTTACAGGATCGTTCCTTGAAGGGTTGTTCGGTTGTCCTACGGTTTGCCAGGAAAGTTTTGTTTTACATAAATTATCCTAATTTTACATTCTCCTAAGGTTTGTTATGTTATGTTATGTTATGTTATGTTATGTTATGTTATGTTTGGAGAAAATTCAGCTGTTCCCCTAGCCCTTGCAATACAACAGACCTATGGAAAACTTTAGGACAATGCTCCAGTTAGCTTCTCTAAATGTTAGAGGAGCTTTCCTGTAACCATAGAGGTTTTAACTCTTAGTTGTGTATACCAGTATATAGTAGCACCTATCAACATGGAAAAAATGTTTTATAAGTTTAAGTTTGACCTGTGATCTGGCAGCTCAGACCAAACTGTATCGCTGCTAACAAATTTTGGTTCCCAGAATGTTCTGTAAACTTTCTATTTGGTTACAGGAAGGTTCCTTGAAGGGTGGTTTGGTTGTGCTATGGTTTGCCTAGAAAACATCTTTAACATAAATATGATGTTTTTGGTTGCATTTTTTGGTGTACGGTCATTTGTAATGTGTGAACCAGGGGAGAACGTTCCTGTTTCGTCATATTAACATTCCCCTAACCACTGCAAATACAAAAGAAAAACGTATGGCAATTCCAGGTTCTGAACAACAGGCTAATGCCGAATGTTCTTGGTTAGCTGGGATGGGATATCAGAGCGGCTATACTGGAATGCTTCGTGTCCTAGTTTAAGGCTAGACCTCCCTGAGTTGCTGTACCAGGACGCAGAAGCAGTACCGCTGGTCGTCCACAGGGGGCGCAGATCCCACAGCTCAGCACAGTGAAGTGAGGAACCGGAGCTGAGCCTCAGCTGCCGTTAAGTTAATGACGCGGTCGATATATGAGGCTTTGCTCCTCATCTCTAAGGGGACAAACAACACTGTTCTGTTCTCGCTGAACAGCACGGAGACACATTTTTACAGACACGAACGGAAACAGACTGGTCTGTTTGAGCGGACTGACGACACGTAGACTGTTTATATCTGCCAAAAACAACCTGTATATCCACTGGAGAGTCTCGGTGCGGGCAGGTGAATTTCCTCTTGCGCTAGTCGACGCAGGCGGATCGCCTTGTGAAACATGGTGCCATCGCGGAGCCTGATCCCTCTGTCCTTCTTCTGAGACTGAACCCAGTGACTGATTGGGAAGAGCTAATCTTCATCTCAGCATGAAGGATACAGGAGAATCCAAAGACCAACAACTAACAGTGAGTAGCACAAACAGCGCCTCACTAACCTCATTTATTTTGCAGTAATATTCCATACTGAGTATAAACATGACTTCATACCGTATTACAGCCTCGGCCTGGGTATAACTGTCCCACGTCCATCCTAAGTGTTTAAGTTATTGCAAACTTTTGGCTGTCATGCGCACTGACCCCTCATGAGCCAAGATCTCTTTTCTATGCTCTTATGCATCTCTGTCAACAAATGCAAAGGCACCTTTGCAGCCCTGCCTGCTATCAATCACTTAAGATCTGTTCCTAAGAAGGAAGCATATAACTTAGTTTTTTACTTCATTGTTAACAAAGTTATATATAGTATATAGTATATATATATAAGTATATGAGTTCACCAAATTAAGTATATGTAATTTTACTCTCATTGGTTCTTGAATTTCAGCCACCATGTAATTGTAATTTATGTTTTTATATTCATATAATATTGTAGATCAAAATAAATTTTTCTACACTCCCGTTCACCTATGCTCAATTCTAATGGCTTGGTTTCTACAACAGTCAGTATGGTCAGTTTGTCAAACCTGGGTTGAATCTTCTGAGAGTTGTATACTTGTTTCCCTGTAAACTTTTGGCCCTGGACTGAATAATTCACACTGCCTGGGTCAGTTGCCTCTCCCTTTTTCCTTTACAGCAGCACTGAACTGGAGCAGCTCTCACTCTTAGCAGCACCTTTGAACTGCTTGAGAGAATGTAGAGAGCATAAAGGCCAATATTAAATGACCAGCTAACAGACTGGGTAGCTTCTTAAACTAATATAGCCCAAATCTGGCAATATTCAGTATTGGCTCCAGACTTAAAACTAGGAGATTTTCTCAAAATGAAGATGACTTATGATTATGGTTATCATCATTAAAAAAAGGTTTTTCTGTTCAAAGTTTGATTTATTGCATAGATATTTTTATTTGCTTCAGCTTATCAGAGCACAATTTTGTATTTTGTTAATTTAACTGGGAATCTTTATTTCCTACATCCTAATGCTGGCTGTGTCCATATTTGTTTCCCAGGTGGCTTTGCGAATCCGGCCTCTGAGCGATGTTGAGATAGAAGAGGGGGCTGCAATAGTAGCTCACCGTGTGGACGACCAGGTAAGAGACTGTCCTCCTTATGTGTGTGTTGGCAACCTGATTTGTAAGAAATTCCAGACAGTAATGGGGTTGTTTTTCTTTGATGTCATACAAAATAAGTAATAATTACAGGTACAGCCACAAACACCACCCTTACTTCTACCCTAAACATTTATATCTGTTTATATGACTTGATTCTATTTCAGTCATGTTTAGGTATGATTTATATGTATGCACATTTAGCAGTTGCTAATTGTTTCTTTTCTCAACAAAACTTAACAAAAGTTGTAGGATTGAGTTTAGATGTGGCATTTCTTGGCATCCAATCAGTTGGATGTTCTGTCACATGAGGATCAAAGTATTTTTAGAAAGCAGGCCAGCATATCAAAAACACTATGCAGGCTGTAAGCATTTTTCATAGAAAAGAAAGTTATTAGATCACAATGTGAGGCACCAAAAATGTTCAAAAAGGCAAGTGCTTTTGTTCAAAAGTATATATTCAGATGCAGCTGAATGCCGTATAACTCAAAAGTGCATGACATAGATACGGTTGGAAATGGCCCAAGTATTTCAAGGGTGATACCTCACAGCTTCAGGGTCCCTGGTTTGATCCTGAGCTTGAGGTACAGTCTGTGTTGCACATCTCCTCGTATCTGAATGGATTACTTCCGTGTTATTTCCATCTACAAAAACAAGCCATGCAAATAGGAGGAAAGCTCTATTGGCCCTGGGTGTGAATCTTTGTGTACATGATACCCTGTGCTTGATCCTTCCAAGGTGTTTTCTGACTGGTGCTTATTATTTTTCTGTGATAGGCTTTGGATTTCAGAGACTCTGACTAGGATAAAATGCTTACTGAAGAATGCTTACTGTTTTATTATTTTTACTGTTGGTACTGAAGGATTCATTGTATTGACTGAATTTTATGCTTTTATGTAAAAACCTGAAGAATAGGCTAGAACTGTAAAGGCTTAAGCTGCTGGTTGTTGCTGACAGGAAAGTGCTCTTTTGTTTCTTTTGGATCATTGAATTATCATATTGTGTTTTTGTGACACTGTAGAAATGAATCAGAGCACATTGTGTGAGTGCAGGGAGCAGCATGACTAAACAAGTTTTCAGTATCATTAGTTCCAAAACACAAGATAAAGCACTCTGTAAAATAACCATTAGATCTGAACCCATTATCTGATCCATATATGTGTTTGTGTGATTATGGCTTGGCCACTGAAAGGCCTCAAACAGAATTTAAGATGAGGATAATAATATATCAGTGGTAATCTAAGGTCTCTGACTAGCATGTTTAATACCCAATCAGAGGCTTTAGTGTCTGTTGTGTCATGATTCTGTCTACAGGTCAGGGCTGATTATTGCCTCTATTAGTGAAATGAAGAGTGCAAAGCTCTGGGGTCTGAGTTATATTTAGGTCACACTATGGGAATAAGTCCTTTCACACATCTATGATAATTTGCAGTAATTTAGCAATTAATGACAACAGTTGTGACGAGGATGACGCTATTTTTGAAAATAATTGATCATGTGTGATGGTTGTTGCTGTGTTATTATTGTGTTATGGTTAGAGAGCAGCATAGAGAAAAGGCAGAATGTTAATTTGATTAGTAATGCTGGTGAAAGAGGCTTGTGTTTACAAGGAGAGTGTGTAGTAAACATATCTATGGTAAGTTCACAGTACACACAGCATACTGCTCTGTCGACAGTACACAACTTTTCGAACACAGTCATGGGGCAATATTGTATGTTCAGTTCACCTAACTTGCATGTCTTTGGACTGTGGGAGGAAACCAGATTACCCAGAGTAAACCCATGCAGACACGGGGAGGACATGCAGATTCCACACAGAAAGGACACACACCACTCTTGCCTGGGGATTGAACTCAGGATCTTCTTGCTGTGAGGCAACAGTGCTCCCCACTGAGTCACCGTGCTGCCCGAGTAGGGAATTTGAAAAAAGGAAACATGTCATTGCAGTGGATTAGCAGAGTGTGTGATATAATAGTGATTTTGCACTGCCAAGTACAGTGCTGTCCTTGAGTCCTTGGATTTAAACACTGCAAATAAAAAGACAGATCGTAGCGTGTTGTCTGAAGCACTTGATTTTTGTTTGATATGATAAACATGTTGCAAAAAGACAAGCAGATCTTTATCCACATCTTTCAAACAATTACAAAAGAACCAGTAATCACTGCAGACTGGCATCCTATCCAAGGTATTATCCTTGCCTTGGACACAGTGTCAATCCACCATGAATTTGTTATTTTATATATTTATCAGGGGCAGATTAATCACTAGCAACTATCTTAGACATCTTATTTTTATTTGCCCAGAAAACAACAACTTATTTCAAGAAAAAAAATGCTCTGTATAAACTTAATGAGCTCTTAATAACTCTCCTGCTTACTACACACAGTCGCTGTAAGTGCAGTTCTGTGAAAAACTATTTGCCTCCTTCCCAATTTCTTCTATTTCTGCTTCTTTTATGGCCTCCTGGATGAGTTGTCAGTGTGCTCTTGATGAAATTTCTGTAGGACGGCAACACCTAATAGTCATTTGTATTTAGTTAACTAGTTGATTTAGTAGCACAGCAAATGCCATGCTTTTACAGATAGATCAACAGAAAAATGAAGATACTAGCCATACTTTTACAAGAGATGCAAGGACAGAACACCATGTCTCATAAACATAATTAGTGTTGCACTACTCGAGTCTAGTCTTGGTATCGATAATACTTTTTATCATCTTGGAATGGAAAGCAATTATACTCGATTTTGAATTGGTGTCGGACCAGAGTGGCATGGATTGGAAATTTTAGAGGAAGGCTGTTGTTCTTTTTCCCACCACAGTGAGAATGATAAAGTTTTCAATTGATCATACTCTTAAAAATAATTATATTATTAATAAAAAACAATAAAATCCATCAGTTCATTTAGATAGTATGGACCTGTTGGTGAAAACTGAGTTGTTTTGGAGCTGGTGTCAGCTTGTCTTGGTCTTGGTCTTGGTCTTGGTCTTGGTCTTGACTCAATTTCAACTCGATATACAGTAGGTGGTCTCCCACACATCACAAGCCAAAACATTTGCTGGCGTCTTCCTGACTTTTTGGTGAGAATATAAATATGAGGATAATCATATACTCATTCATTTTCCTTAGTCTGTATTAATATCTTTAATATACTTAGCTAAGTAGATATTATCTATTACATTATGTTTTTAGTTAGTTTCCAGGCAACAGAAACATGGTACTGGGCAGCACATTGGAGCTTTTACTTGCTTATTGGACTAGCTAAAACATTTATGACATCAACACCTGTTTATTAGCAATGGTTATAGTTATTTAAAAAAAACACACACAACAAATAACAAAGAGACACATGGTTGCTTTAAAAAGTGTTTATACAAATTATATATGCTTTAATGTTTGTGATTATAAGTGGTAATATTGGAATTTCTTGACCATATTATCAATCAAACATGCGACAATGTACTTACTTATAGTCTCTGGACATGCACTGAGACCTGAGATAAAATCTGAATAAAATGTAAATTAAAAATGGTCACATTGCTTATCTGATATAAGTCCCCAGTCTGTATAAATGACATAGTGTATTTGTGTTGATACAGTGGCTGGGGCAGTTTGTGTACCTCAGAGGGCTTAAGTGTCCACAGAGCAAACAGGTTATGTGAGAGGTGATGGGCTTGTGCTTGCAGCGATTAGGAGTACACACATACACACAAGGGCTTATAGCTTTTGTATTGTGTTTGTGCAACCAAACGAATGGATGGGAGGAGACACAATCTGGTCCCAATGATTTCTCAGTTACACACACACACATACACACAGAGCACAAATTTAAATAGTTTGGAGACACACAGCACATACATACACAATAGGGCACACAGTACCCCCACCCTAATATTCTGCCACCTGTTAATCAAAATCAATTAGTCAGATTTGCTGAGTGACCTGACCAAAGCAACATCATGAGTGTAGTGTGTGCAACATGTACCATATGGCTTTGCACATCTTCAGGTAGGCTGAGCCAGATTAGCTTCATTTACAGGTGACACACTCTGCTGTTTCTGCCAAGAGGGAGAAGGCTGAGGGCGTAAGCCTCTTGAGTCTGAGCTCAGCCTTGGATCTTTAGTGGGATTAGTCAGCAGCCACCTGCTTCAATCCACCTGCACAGCTCATACAACACTGGCATGATGCTGCATAATTCTATCATGATTCTGGCACAAGCTTGTCATAATAGATACTATACATACATTTGATTTGTTTTTGAGATCATTGGGATGTTAGGGTTGGGGTTCCATACAATAATGTTGTGCTGTAGTTGATGATGTTTGGGATTTTAATAGGTTTTTAACTAAGTTGGTGGAAATGCAGTATACTGTGGAATTCTATCCTCCAATGTTGATGAGATGTGCCTAATTATGTAAACCCCAAACTTGCTACGGCTTGCTTATGCTGACACTGAATATATAGAGTTATAAAGCTGTCTTATGGGTTTTCCTGTACGAGCCCCCAGTGAGATGTTGTCATAGACATGACTGAGCTTTTGTTCCCAGTTTTCCTCACAGAACAGCCCTCGTCTGTTCATCTTCAGAAATGTATCTCTTGACTCTCTTACAGTTACAGATTTATTTTATATCAGTTTTCTTTTTTCTTTCTGATGCTTATGTTAACACTTTGAAGATAGGAATTTTTCTGACATTTGTATTTCTGTAGGGTTTTGATGGTGCTGGTAGATGTTAAATGTCATGTGGGAGGGAAATGGAAAGGAGAGGTAATGTAAACAAGCAAGGTGCTGAGTTGCCTCATTGATATGCATCATCAATGTATAATGTCACACAGGTAAGGTCTGGTCTTCAAGAGTGAGATAAGGCATGTGCGTGTGTATGCATGTGTGTGTGTGTAGTGTCACAGCAGAGGGGATGATGCCATTGTCTTACCTATGAAGCTCTGTTTTCAGGCAGACTTTATGTGTCAGAGCCTCACAGAAATACAAGATGCTCCCTCATATGGGTCAGCTCTTACTTACTTGTCATGTAATTGTGGCACACACATGTATTGACTTATTTATGCAGTTCAACACTTTTACTGATATTATTATTATTATTATTATTATTATTATTATTGTTGTTGTTGTTACACATTGCACATGCACAACTATATTGTTATCTGATTTATATAATAATGATTATATTACTTATACAAACCGGATTCCATTGTTTAGTTGGGACACTAAGCAAATTGTGAATAAAAACTGAATGCAATGATGTGGCGATGGCAAATGTCAATATTTTATTCGTAATAGAACATAGATGACAGATTAATTTAAGGGAAAAATATGTTGTTTCAAAATTTCATGGCGTCAACAAATCCCCCAAAAATTGGGACAAGGCCATTTT
>JAOVYV010000053.1:9103822-9123189 GCA_025674545.1 Hassar affinis
ATAGACACACACACACACAAATTTGAATTTTTCTTGGTCTTTCTCTCATACACTAGTGTGACGCTGTTTTTGGTCTTCTTGACCTCAGTGGTGGTTCTGTCACTGGCTACAGGGAATATTCAGATCCACTCCCCTGAGAGACAGTTCCAGCCTATTTATCTGCTCCGCAGCCATGAACCATCTCGCAAATATGCCACCAGCTTGCTCGTGGTCAACTCCTCTGGTCTGTCTGTTTGCCTGCTTCTCTTGCATGGGAGATTTGTTTATTGATTGTAACCAGGCTGAACAATCAGGCAGATTATTTTCTTAATTGCATGATAAATATGGCCTATTTAATTACTGAAAGATTATCAATACCTGGAAGTTACAGAACACTTTAACATAATTATTTACACATATCAGGCATAACATTATGACCACCTCCTTTTCTCTACACTCATTGTCTATTTTTCTCAGTTCCACTTACCATATCACTGCACTTTGTAGTTCTACAATTAGACTGTAGTCCATCTGTTTCTCTACACACTTTGTTAGTACCCTTTACTCTGTTCTCTAATGGTCAGGACCCCCAAAGGACCAGCACATATCTGGTACTATTTGGGTGGTGAATCATTCTCAGCACTGCAGTGACATTAATGTGGTGATGGTGTTTTAGTGTGTGTTGTACTGGTGTGAGTGGATCAGACACAGCAGCACCACTAGACTTTTTAAGCACCTCAGTGTCACTGCTGGACTGAAAATAGTCCACCAACCAATAATGTCCAGTCACCAGCATCCTGTAGGCAGCATCCTGTAGGCACTGATGAAGGATTAGCGGATGACTAACGCAAACTGTGCAACAACAGATGAGCTACTGTCTCTGAATTTACATCTACTGTGAGTGAACAAAGTGGTCCTGTGGGGCTCCCGACCACTGAACAAAGTATGTAGAGAAACAGATGGACTACAGTCTGTAATTGTAGAAGTGCAGAATGTGGTAAGTGGAACTGAGAAAATGGACAATGAGTGTAGAGAAAAGGAGGAGGTCATAATGTTATGCCTGGTAGGTGTATATGGTTCTCAGTAAAGGAATGTTTGCAGAGACCTACAGTAAACTCTTTTGTATACATTTTTAATTGATGCAACACAGTGACATTTTGGCTGAAGCTTTTTTCTGCTTGTATTTTTCTGTCATAGACTCTGATATATCAGGCTTCATTCATAACCTGGAGTCTCAGGACATTAAGGTAGAAATAAAAAAGAAACCAGACTACATGTCTGCTGCACCTCACAGTGCTGCCATCAGTGTAACAGGTTCCAGTAAGGTGAGTCGAACTTTCAGTGAACAGAGCAAAGGCTAAACACTTGGTAACGGAGCTGAGCTTTTACATATAATGGCTTTATTTTGCATATAATGGCTTTGATTTAATCTAGTCTGTTAATGCATATTATTGTATGGTGTGTATGGTATGCACTTAAAGCTAAAGTGTAGTGTCATAATGTCATAAATTGGAGAGTCATCATGGAGTTCTCTCAAGGTGAAAGCAATGAAGTAGTAAGGATCTGCTTGTGTTGCTCATGGAAAGGCACCAGAATTTGAATCCCTTAAATGCTCATTTCCTCTTAATTTTCTGTCTTGCCTCTAAACCCTTTCAGCTGCTTTTAGTTTTTTTTAGTTCTTTTCTTTTCAGTCATTAGTTGATTCAACTGATGCATCATAAAGCTTGTTTTTTGGCTTTGTGCTCTCAGTTGAGGTCTCTCCTTCTCCTTTTTTTTCCTCCTCATCATTTCAGGGTTTTAGTTACAGTGTAGGCTTTAACAGTACCACAGTGCACTCTTTGCCAATGGCAGTGAATGTTCTGAGCAATGCCCTCCTCAGAGGCTACAATGGGACTGGTCACATAAATACGTGGACCAAACCCTTCGACTATGTAAGTGTCAAAAATGAACTACTTGCATTTGCTTTGTTTTTTGTAATTCTTTGTAATGTTGGAGCAATCCATTTTGTAACTGTTTGTATTTTATTTTTATCCTAGCAAATTCCAGATTCAACATCCTATGCCCTGGTTTACATTGAGGCTGTGATACTGGGCATGCTGGCAGCTGGAATGCCAGCCTATTTTGCAATGGACCATACACGAGATAGAGAGGTATTTGTGTGACTGGATATCTTTTAGTTAAATATATTAATTTCTAAAACAAGGTTTACCTTAAAGAATTAACCCTTTTGCATCTATCTGCACTTTCCTAAACATAATTCAATTTACAATTATTATAGCAATAATCTAGCCAAAAGAAAAGTAGAAATTTAAATTTAGGGTGTATTTTCCATCTGCTTTAGATAAAGTGTCGCTCAACACTGAGGATCTCTGGTTTGGTGCCATCAGCATATTGGTGTGGACAGGCATCTATAGATATCCCCTTCTACTACCTCATCCTCATCTGTATGACCTGTACCTTGTTCGCCTTTCACTCCACAGACCTGCTTTCCAACAGCAATGTCTTGGCTGTGGTGAGGAGTAAATCATACATAAAATGAAACTCGTTTCATAATATAATAATTTTATCTTGTACATGGACATGTTTACTTCAAAGCAACTTCTCACTAGAGTTATCCTGATTATTCTAACCCTGTTAAGAATCTTTAGAGTAGAAATGGGCACATTTAATAATAAAAGATAGCAAAATTATCATATTCATCTTTAAAAGCCTTACACAATTCATCCTTCCACTTATGAACCTGCAATCCAACAGCAATATTCAGCAATATTAGTGAGAAATCAGACACACACACTTTGCTTACACTCTATCACAGCTCCTTTTGACTGTCTTACAGGGCTTTATCTGTATTTTCTTAACTCTAATTAAGCAGCCCATATCCACATGAAATGTTTTTCTATGCTCAGTCTCATCTCTCTTTGCTTTTTTTTCCAGATTATTTGTCTCATTGGTTTCTGCCCAGCCACAATCCTCTTCACATATTGTGTGTCATTCATGTTTGCTAAAGTCCAGAGCAACAGAGACTTTTTCTCTGTTGTCTCTATGATGGTAGGTAGCAGACTGAGATAAATGTCCAAACCAAACCAAGGTTTTTATAAATTGTACAAACCCCATTTCCACAAATGTTGGGACACTTTCTAAAAATGCAATAAAAACTAAAATCTGTAATTTGTTAATCTACTTGAACTTTTATTTAACAGACAAAAGAAAAAGAAAGGATTTTCAGGGCTTCCAATTATGAAATTAATTGTATTTGTTGAATATTAACAAATTTAGAAATTGATGCCTGCAACACACTTAAAAGAAATTGGAGCATCCACCAAAGGCTTAGTCTTTGCAAGCAAGTGTGGGTCATGGGGACTTTGTGCCAAACTGTGTGAGAGAATTGTCATTCAGTCATCCTTATTGCATCTCCATCCACCTTTAAGAAAATCAATCAACCTACAGTGTCTATTCCAGGTTTCATTACATCCTTTTTGTCCCAGGTCCGCAATCTTGGTGTTATTTTGGAATCTACACTTTCTATGGAGCCTCATATCAACATCATCTCTAAATTGCCTTTTATCCTTTCATCCTTATCCAATGGTACCATTGGTACCATTGATAAAGAGGTTTATATTGGTATTTTGAAGAGACATATGCTGCCATCACAAATGACATCTTTTACCAGGACACTGCCAGGCCTCATTCTGCATGAGTTACAACAGCATGGCTTTGTATACATAAAGTGTGTGTGCTTGACTAGCCTGCCTGCAGTCCAGATCTGTCTCCTATTGAAAATGTATGGCACATCATGAAGAGGAGAATCAGACAGTGGCGACTGGACTGCTGGGTAGCTCAAGTCTATTTATACAGCAAGAATGGGCAAAAAGTGGGACATTACTGTGGGAAAAGTAGTACTTTTGTGGAAATGGGGTTTGCAATATTAATGTACACAGCTTTAAGCAACCGTTTTAATAATTAAGAATAAAAATAAAAGAAAACAATTGATTGAACATATTTCTGAAATACAACCCAGGCAAATTGATTGATTGTGTGTATGTGTTTGTTGACTCAGGTTTGTGTAGTGTCTGCCTCCATAGTCCAGCTGGTCTTTGTGAATGATAATCCTGGACTAAGCCGTTTCCTGCATAATGTGCTATGCTTCTTCAACCCATTGTATCCTCTTATGGGATGCCTCAACTGCATTACCAAGGTAGTCTTTTGTAATTTGATATTATACACAATAATAATTTGCATGTAAAAGCTTAAATGTGTCCACCATGATTCTGCTAACTACCTAACTTTGAACAATGTATGTGTTGAGTTTAACTGTCCTATGGTGCCATGAATAATTAATTAAAAATCTAGAAAGGCACACAAGCTCTAAAATATCTGAAATGGCAAAAGTGTGGGTTAAAATTGGTGAGCGGTGGTTTCCATGTTGGACAGAAAATAAAACTAGCATTTTTGTAATAAACTGTGAATGTGATTATGCAGCATATTGACAGCTGGCTATCTGACTTGCAGAACTGGCTTGTCAGTGCTAGCTGGCTAGCTACTTGAATGTGTAGTGTGCTTAGTACAAACCAAAATGACAGAGACAAACATTTGTGAGCTATTAATATAAAATGAAGTGTACTGTAGTGTCCTAAAGGCTAAATATGAGCAGATATTTACAGGCTTATGGTAGTACCATGGCTTTCAATCAAGTATTGAATGGCTGTGTTTGGTAAAGGGTGGGCCATAAACAGATACTTTCATTCTTTCAGAGAATGAAATGTTGTTCTTACTATTCCCTTCAACAAAAAATAAATCACTTTCACTGTTTGTACATTTTAAAGGGTACATAAGCTTAATACCATTCCCTGGGGTTTTAATGAAATGTTTGTGACATTGTTTGGTCAAAATTGGACATGGAAAAAATTGGACATGGATATGGAGGTGAAAACATAGATGCTGCATTGGCCAATGAGACTGAGATGGTGACCAAAGTGTCTGGCATTTTGGACCAGTCAAGGCTGGTATTTTTCTCTGGTTACAAATGCTTTAACATTTGAGTCACATTTGAGTCATTTTAATGGGTATATGAGAGAGTACTTACATGGTGGAAAATATTGCACTGTTATAAGTAACTAAACACTATTTTTTTTTTTTTTTATTGTTGCAGTAGGCGATCACACTTGTTATTTGACAGTAACATTCTACTGCAGTCACACATAAAACTATTGCTTGCCTAATCACATAGTGAATTGTAATATCATGTTTATGAACTGAGATGGGTGTCTAGATTGCTTGATTGGTATCTGTCTAATTGCAGGCTACGTTCCTACGACCTTTCCATGAGGAGTTTCTTTGGAAGAATTTACTTATTGCTGTTATTGCTGTGAGTTTCATAGACTTTGATTTTGCATATATTTTACACACATGCTCTGATTTGTTGCACTGAATATTTTATGGTGTTGCCAGCCCTACTTCCAGTGTGTTTTGCTGCTTTTCTTGTTGCGATGGCTTGAGATCCGCTATGGAGGACAAGCTATGAAACATGACCAGCTGTGCAGGTTCTCTTTACTTAATCATATGTGTATTTTATGATCTCACCTTTTGTTCTTATTAAATCCATTTTATGTGTGGGATACATGATCTTTTTATTTGATGGCTGTTGCTGGCTGCCTTTGCTCTAGGATTTCGTGTAAAACCAAGGGCAAAGTGCAGCGGAACCCAGAAGAGAATGGTAATGAGGATGAGGATGTTATGATGGAGAAGGCTCGAGTGAAGGAGGCTCTCACCTGTCAGTGCTGTGAAGAGGTTGGAAAGGGTTTACTAATAATCTTCCATTATCACAAAATGTGTATATACAGTTGAATTATATTAAAATTAAGATTTAAATATGTAGTTTAAATGTCATCCCTTATCTATAGTCAGGTTCATAAATATCTGTACATTTGGCAAAGATATTGTTATTTAGCTGTCTACCACATTGTACTGATTATTTTGACAATTGATCTGTCAATTTTTTTATTGATAAGTTGTAATTTTTATTTATAATTATGTTCAATACAAAGGATTTAATTGAAATATTTATTTGCATTTTAATCAACACTACAGAATAGGGGTGTAATGATAGTCTGCTCTTGATTCGGTTCACGATTCGATTTTCTCATGATATTTTAAACAAAGAACAATTATGAAAGTCAAGTCAACTTTATTTATAAAGCACATTTAAAAGCCACAAGGGCCAGCCAAAGTGCTGTACAATACAAATAAGATGCACACGTACATATATGTATAAAATAAAATAAGAATATAAACACACAGACACACACAGCAAGTACTATGATCTAAGGTTTAATAGTCTAATAACAGATAAAAATAAAAAAATTAAATATAAAATTAACCTGAGCATACAGTTCATTTTAAGTTAGTTCTTTTTTTATTTCTGAAGCTTAGAATGATGCATATTTTCTTGTATACGTTTTTTTCAGTGAAAACATTCCTTTATTTTTGAAGAATAACAATTCAAAATAATGTCTAGTTTTCTTGAGTAAAAACTTTAACAAAGAATTTTTAGCCTCCTTCAAATTAAAAGTAAGACAATTGATGAGTTTATGCAGGGGGATCTGTAATAATCTCTTTTTAGCACAGCAGTGGAAAATGGCTACTATGCACCTCACTTGACCAAACAACTGACTGACGTGGTTTACGTGGTTTAGTCCTACTTGGGAAGCAAGAAGTGTGGGCAAAACACTTTGTGTGGTTCTAGTCCAACCTTGTTCATTGTTACCTCTGTATTTCAAGTGTTGTCCGTAAGTACAGCTGTGATTTTGTTTTTTCAAGTTCCAACTCCGAAAGAGGCCATTTCTTTGGCTATGTTTAGCCCAGTGTGTGACTTGAAAAGAGGGCGAGTTTGGAGTTCGAATCTCACCATTTCCCACTCTCTGGTGATCACGTGCTGTTTTAGTGACATAGCTCTGGGTAGCCCTTGTAGTCCATCTGCCTGTGGTTATCGCTACACTATCTGCCTCTTTCAAAGTTTGAATCACATTTGCTTTTGTTTTGAAGCTGCGGCTCAGACTGAGGTGAATAAGAGCATGATGTACGATGTGATAGTGAGGGTGGAGGCCTCTGCTGTTCAAAAAATACTATTATATACATTAGATGGCATTATAAACAGAATGTACATGATATCAGAATATATTTGTTGGTGACTTCAAAGCACTTTTTGTTGGTGACTTCAAAGCACTTTTTGTAAGTCGCTTTGTATAAGGGCATTTGCTATATTCCTAAATGTAAATATCGCCCAACTCCACGATCGTTAAGTTTTTGCATCGCGATGGATCATTACACCCCTACTACAGAACTCTTTCTTAACTTTTTCTTATGCTTAATTAAATAACAGTTCACTTATTACAATACATTACTGTTCTATTAACAGATGTTCAGTGGTTTCATCTTTTCCACAGTGTGGTATCAGACAAATTTTAGTAGTTACATAGAAACTCTATTTTACAATACATCTTACTGTCAGTCTACCCGGCACTGCAGTGACATTGATGTGGTGGTGGTGTGTTAATGTGTGTTGTACTGGTATGAGTGGATCACTGCTACTGGAGTTTGTAAATACTGCTGGACTGAAATCCAAAATGTCCAGTCACCAGCATACTGTAGACAGCATCCCGTGAGCACTGGTAAAGGATTAGATGAGCTACTGTCTCTGACTTTGCATTGACAGGGTGGAGCAATATGGTGGATGTGTCTCATAGAGTGCACAGTAAGTGAACACAGTGTTAAAAACTCCAGCAGCACTGCTGGATGTCTGATCCACTCACACCAGTACAACACACACTAACATGCCATCATCACCTCAGTGTCACTGCAGTGCTGAGAATGATCTACCACCCAAATAGTACCTGATATGTTCCTGTGTGGGTCCTGACTAGAACAGCGTAAAGGTGACTAACAAAGTATGTACAGAAACAGATGGACTACCATCTGTAATTGTGCATCTCTATGGTAAGTGGAACTGAGAAAATGAGTGTAGAGAAAAGTAGGTGGTCATAATGTTATGCCTGATTGTATAAGTGCTGATAATAAGACTCTCGGATGTGCCGTTTGCTCAGAAACCGGTGGTGGTGGTGAGTAATTTAAGGAAGGAGTATTTGGTGAAGAAAGTGGGCTTCTCCTTAAGTAAAAAGAGAAAAGTGGCTGCCAAGAGCATCTCCTTCTGTGTCCGAAAAGGTAAGTTCTGTTTGTTTGTTTGACTCCTTGAGTGAGATGATCATTTTCTGTCTGTCTATATTGTGGGTATGAAATTCTGCGTTAACGTAACCTGGCTTGTGCAGGTGAAGTTCTTGGTCTTCTGGGACCTAATGGAGCAGGGAAGAGCACGATCATGCACATGCTCTCCGGAGACACGACTCACAATGCAGGACAAGTATGAACTTCCTCCTTCTGTCACTGTAATTTGTGGATACTAAAAGGACTGTATTTTAAGGGCTTATTACATCTTTAATTAATCATGTGGACCATCATGCTCATGGCATCTCATTATACCTTTAATGCAGTGGTTCTCAAATGTTTCAGAGCCAGGGATCCCTTTAACTGTAAAATAATGGCTTTCATGGCTCATCAATATTCTGAGTTTCCAGTAATATAACACATAAAGCCTAAGTTAACATTTATAGCCATGGTTATAGTTCCTGGTTATGGTTCCTGGGTTTGGTTTAAACTCATTTAATTCATGTGACCTGTCAAATAGCCAAATAACAATAAACACACAATGATAAATTTAATAATATTGATAACTGTGGTTTGGGAGTTCCTCTAAGAAATTTGCAAAAGACATCATGGATCTTCTGGCTATGCTTCACCCTTATGTGTATTCAGAGCCTGCTTTTAATAAACTACGTTTACCACAAATTCAGAGCAATAGCTCGGTAAGTAGTTTTACACCTATTACTTTTTTTTTCCAGATTTTGATGGGAGACTATGGCACAGAGTTCAGGCCAGTTGATAAAACACTTGAGCATGTAGGTTACTGCCCCCAGGTAAACCCATTGTGGCCTAGGATCACCTTACAGGAGCACCTACAGATCTACGCTGCAGTTAAGGGTTTACACAACAATGATGCACTGATCATCATCAAACGGTACTTCTGCTTCTGCACGCACCGTACACTTTAGATTTCATGCTTCTGTGCCACTTTTAGCTTGTACAATGCCATGACAAAGTATTTGCCTCCTTCCCAATTTCTTCTCTTTTGCTAATTTGTCACATTAAAATATTTGCATCATAAAACCTTTTTTTTAACATAAGATAGACAACTTGAATGAACAAAAGAGGCAGTGGAATAATGATTCCATCTAATGAAGATAAGGATTTATTCAAAAGCTTTATCACCCATGTGAAAAATTAATTGCCACAAACCTAATAATTGGTTGTGCCATGTCATGTGTCTTACATTGCTGTGGAGGATTTTTGGCCTACACTTCTTTGCAGAATTGTATTAATTCTGCTACATTGGAGGGTTTTTGAGCATGAACTGTCCGTTTAAGGTCTTGTCACAGCATCTCAATGGAATTCAAGTCAGGACTTTGTCCTGACCACTCCATAGTCTTTTAATTTTGTTTCTTTTGCGCCATTCAGAGGTGGAATTGCTTGTGTATGTAGGATCATTGCTGTATAACCCAATTGTACTTCAGCTTTAGTCACAAACAGACAAGCAGACATTCTCCTTCAGGATTTTCTGATAGAGAGCAGAATTCATGGTTCTATAAATTATGACTAGTCGTCCAGGTCCTGCAGAAGTAGCGCAGCCCCAAAACATCACACTACCACCACCATATTTGATTTAGTCATGGTGGTGTTTGGTGGAATGCAGTGTTAAATTACGCCATAGGTAATGGATACTGTGTCTTCCAAAAGGTTCTGCCTTTGATTCATCAGGCCAGAGAATATCCCAAAAGTCTTGTGGGTCATCTAGATATTTTTTTTTGGCAAATGCAAGATGAACCTGATCCTTTTGGTTAGCAGTGTTTTGCACCTTGCATCTGGATGCCATTTTTGCACAGTGTCTTTCTTATTGTGGAAATGTATACATTCTCCATAACTGGTCAACAACAATTGAGGCCTTAAGATCATTTTAGCTGTTCAGCTGGATTCTTTTTGACCTCCTGGATGAGTTGTTGATGCGCTCTTAATGAATTTTTGCTAGGTTGACCACTCCCCGGAAGGATCCCCACTGTACCAAGTTGTCTCCATTTGTGGATAATGGCTCTCACTCCCAGAGCCTTAGCAAAGACTTTTATCATTTTAGATCACTGGTAGATTTCAATAACAGTGTGTTCATCTTTCAAATCTCTTTAGAACCTGGCATTATGTGCTGCTTTTTGAGACCATCTAGCATGCTTCACTTGCCAAACAGGTTCTGTTTAAGTAATGTTTAGATTCATCAGGTCTGGCAGTAATCATGCCTGAGTGTGGCTAGGGAAATTGATTAATCAATTGAATTTAGTTAAATGCTTGATTCTAAGGGGCAATTAAAATTATTTTGAATAAATGATTAATAAATAATTTTGTTTGCTCATGTTGTCTTTATATATTACTTAAAATTGCATGGTATTCCTATCAAGACTTGGTCATTTGGTCTCCGATTTCTATTTTTGTGTGTGTGTTTCAGTGTGGTTAATGCACTTGAGTTGAAGGAGCACCTTCATAAACAGGCTAAAAGTCTGTCTGCAGGCCTTAAGAGGAAGGTGAACCCCCTTTTAATACAGAACTCTGTTTAAATAAATATTAATTGTTTTATTTGTTTTATTTTGTGTTTAGGGATTTAACAAAAAATCTTGCGTCTACTTTGCACCACAATAGACCACTCTTATTAATGGGAGTCTTGTCTTTTGTTTGTAGTTGTGTTTTGCACTAAGTATGCTGGGGAACCCTCAGATTGTGCTCCTAGATGAACCTTCATCTGGAATGGACCCAAAGTCTAAGCAGCGTATGTGGTAAGACCCCTTGTTGTTTACTTTTTGACACTCTCATTATGCTGATGTATGCTTTTAATGGCAATTTTATTGTAAAGGTGGTTTGCACCCTTATATAGCTAATAAATAATAGTATGTCTGTTGAAAACTGAATATTTTTATGTAAATATTTTCTAAATATATTCTAAATATTATGCAAATTCTTCCCTGTGAAAGCATAATCAGTTAAAAAAAATATCGATAGCTATATTTAACATGTATACATATGATTATTCTCATTGAGAAGTGGAGTTAAGGTCTTCAGAAAGATAAATAATCCTCTGCTGTGTGTTACTATTGTCCTTTGTGCCAGGAGAGCGATGCGTGTGGCCTTTAAAAACAAACAGCGTGGTGCTATCTTGACAACTCATTACATGGAGGAAGCGGAAGCTGTGTGCGACAGAGTGGCCATCATGGTTTCTGGCCAATTACGGTTCGCTCTGCTTTTTATATTTTACATAGTAATACTTTATTTATTTATGTTCTCTTTGCAATAAAAGTTGTTTCAAAAATACCTTCTAAATACATCAATCAGCCATAAATTTAAAACCACCTCCTTGTGTCTACACTTTTTGTCTATTTTATCTGCTCCACTGATCATACAAGTGCGCTTTGTAGTTTTACAGATAGAGATTGTAGTCGATCTGTTTATCTGCAGAATTTGTTAGCCCACATTTTTTTTCAGTGGTCAGGACCACCACAGGTCCACCATAGACAGGTATTATTTGGGTGGTAGATGATTGTCAGCACTGCAGTGATCCTGATGTTTTGGTGTGGTGTGTTAGTGCGTGTTGTGCTGGTACATTTGGATCAGACACTGCAGTGCTGCTGAAGTTTTTAAACCCCTCAGTGTCACTGCTGTACTGAGAACAGACCACCAACCAAAAATATCCAGCCAACAGTGTAGTTGTGAAGATGCTTCCCACAGTACAATGTGGAGTAACTAGGTAGGTGTGTCCTCTCCCCAGCCACCTCCTCTAGCTTTTCTGGGGGGATGCCAAGGCATTCCCAAGACAGCCTAGAAATATAGTCTCTCTAGAGTGTCCTAGGTCTTCCCCGGGGTCTCATCCTAGTTGGACGTGCCCAGAAACCTAACCAGATGCCTGAACCACCTCATCTGGCACCTCTCGACGTGGAGGAGTAGCGTCTCTCCTCCGAGACTCTCCTGGATATCTGAACTCCTGACCCTGTCTCTCGAGCTCGCATCACTGCAGACACTGCAACGATTTGTCTGTCAACCTCCCACTCCCCCATTCCCCCACTTGTGGAAAAAGACCCCAAGATACTTGAACTCCTCCACTTGAGGCAGGAGCACACTCCTGACCCAGAGAGGATACTCCACCCTTTCCTGACTGAGTACCATGGTCTCAGATTTGGAGGTGGTGATTCTCATCCCAGCTGCCTCACACTCGGCTGCAAACTGGTCCAGAGAGAGCTAGAGTTCTGTCTTCTGTCATTTGGCTACACTGAGAAATTCTGAAAATTATGAACAGAATCAGTGACAGAGGGCAACCCTGACTGAGTCCAACCCCAACTGGAAACCAGTCTGGCTGGAAATGTGGACCAAGCTCCTGCTCTGGATTCGATAACCCGTAACAATGATCACAGTACCACATACTTCTGGAGCATTCCCCACAGGACATGCTGAGTGACATGGTAAATTAACTTCTCCAAATCCACAAAACACATGTGGACTGGTTGAGCAAACTCCCATGTACCCTCCAGGATCCTGGAAAGGGTAAAGAGCTGGTCCAGTGTTCCATGACCAGGTCAGAACCCACATTGGTCCTCATGAGTCTTAGATTTTACTATCAGCTGGACTCTCTTCTCTAGTACCCCTGAATAGACCTTACCAGGGAGGCTGAGGAGTGTCATCCCCCTATAGTTGGAACACACCATCCGGTCCCCTTTCTTAAAAAGGGTAACCACCACCCCGTCTGCCAGTCCAGGGGCACTGCCCCTGAGGATTTTTTTTTAACAACCTCGGCCAAGTCACTCCCGGGTCCACAGACTCTGCTTCCTCTACAAAAGACATGCTGGTAGGACTGATAAGATCCTCAAAGTATTCCTTCCACCGCTTGATGACGTTCCCATTCGATGTCAACTCCCCACGTGCACTGTATACAGTGTTAGTGGGAAACTGTTTTCCCCTCCTGAGCCACCTGACAGGTTGCCAAAACCTCCTTGGAGCCAACTGAAAGTCTTTTTCCAAGGCCTCACCGAACTCCCTCTGACACCCAAGGTTTTGCCTCAGCTATAGCCAAAGCCTCTGTCTGCTTGGCCTTTTGGTACGCGTCAGCTGCCTCCAGAGTCCCACAAGCCAACCAAGCCTGATGGGACTCCTTCTTCAGCTTGACACCAGGTACAAGGCTTGCCTTCCCAACAGGCACTGACAACCTTGCAGCCACAGCTCTGATCAGCCGCCTTGACAATGGAGGCCCGGAACATAGCCCATTCGGACTCAATGTCCCCAGCCTCCCCCGAGATGCAGTCATGGCTCTGCCGGAGCTGGGAGTTAAAGATCTTTATGACGCGTTATTCTGCCAAACGTTATTCTGCCTCACTACACATTTGGGCCTGCTAGGTCTGTCCAGCATCCTCCCCCGGTATTTGATCCAACTCACCATCAGGTGGTGATCAGTTGGCAGCTCTGCTCCACACAAGTGTCCAAGACACATGGCCAGTCCAATGATATGATTATAAAGTTGATCATTAAATTGTGGTAGGATGTCCTGGTGCCATGAAAAATTATGGGCACCCTTGTGCTCGAACATGGTGTTGGTTATTGAAAGACTGACAAGCACAGAAATCCAATAACTGGACTCCACTTGGATTCAGATCGGAGAGGCCGTTCCTCCCAATCATGCCCTTCCAGGTACTCTGTCCTTGCCCACATGAACGTTGAAGTCCCCCAGCAGAACAATAGAGTCCCCCAAAGGAGCACTTTCCAGCATCCCTTCCAAGGACTCCAAGAAGGCCAATTACTGACCCACTCCTGCCGGATGCCTCCCTGTACAGAGTGTAGATACAAGGAGGTGGATTTAATGTTATGGCTGATCAATGTATGCCTAAATATGTCTCTGTCACATCATTTTAAAAGTTATTGGGGTCCAGAAAACTAATTTTGCCTCATTACAGAATGGGTAGATTTGTTTCATCTTTGCCAAACACAGACCCCAGTCATTGTTGAAAAGTATTACACATTTATTAATTTGTGCAAACATGATAAATAAATGTACATTTTTATGGCCTGAAAAAATTATAATGCAGCTCACTTAAAATGAACATTTAAAATAAATGGTATGGTTTGAATTGTTTATAATGTGTCTTTTCTATAGGTGCATTGGTTCCATACAGCATCTAAAGGGGAAATATGGTCAAGGTTACAGTCTTGAAATTAAGCTTCGAGAAGAGCTCACAGGCCTCCAGCAGGTGGCACTACTACACAAGGAGATACTAAGGATCTTTCCTCATGCTGCACGCCAGGAGAGGTATGTGTGTGTGGGTGTTTTATTATGATAGTGAAAAGGGGTGTATATTTACAGTTCAAAGCGGTTGGGAATTGAGTAAAATATTGAGGATTTTTAGATGGCAGTGAAGAAGCAACATATGCCTGTTTGCTCCTGCTGATATTTGTGTTGCCCTGTTGTGTTGCAGTTTTGCTACCATGATGGTTTATAAGATTCCTATGGAGGATGTTAAATCACTAGCCAAGGCTTTCTCTCAGTTAGAGAGCGGTGAGTGGCCAAAGAACAGTGTTTTAAAACTTATGATTATTGAGATTTTGTTTTTAAAGACTTTACCCCCCACCCCCCACCCCACAGCTAAGCAAAACTTCAATTTTGAGGAATACAACTTTTCCCAGTCTACCTTGGAGCAGGTTGGTTTGAAATGCACAATGCTATAATAACTAATATTTGGTTGTTATTACAATATCATAAATAAATATTTTTTTTCTATCCATGTCTGTTTTGGTGTCAGGTTTTCTTGGAATTTGCTAAAGAGCAGGAGAATGAGGAGGAGGAAGTAGGTTCTCTCAGCACCACCTTCCAGTGGCAGCGGCTCCCGCAGGATGGCACAGCATCTGTCAATCATTCTGATAGTATTGTGCACCAGTTGTGAACCAGCCCTTTCAGCCCTCTGTCTCCCTGTGTATCTCTTTCTGCCTGTGTATCTCACTTCAGATACTTGGTGCCCCAGTATGAGCTGCCACTGCTATGAGATCCTGCAAATCCATGATGGCACAGGCACTAATCAACCAGCATGACTGTATTATTCACACCTCAGCTGACACTTGCTGATTCCTAATCTTGTGCTGGGATTTTTATTTATTTATTTTTTTTTGAGACAGAGAGATTTCATTTTTGAATTTATTTCCTTATTTATTCTATATACCTTGCTAGTTATTGGCCTTTGTGAACAGGTTTATACCACGTTCACTTGTGTCTTGAGCTTATCTACCAGCTGCTGGGTGATGTCATGCATGTTGAATCAGTCAAAAGGTAGGAAAATAATGCAACAGAGGGATATCGCTGAATCACTTTCTCACATCAACACTAAAATAGGTGCTTTTATTTTTTGTAGCAAAAGATCTATACTTCAGATTTATTGTGTATATGCTCTTGTATTTACTTTGTTCTTGGGGATCCAATGCATGTGCTTGAACCTTCTCAAGCACAGTGAGACTGTGGAGTGTGAGACTTCTAGTTCTAGTTTCGCTCTCAGCTTTGAAGGTGTTTTTTCTGGCTATGTCAGTGTGACAGCACTGCTGAGGCATACCAGCATGTGGAGACTCACAACCCCAGCATGAGACATAAGGAGTGTCCTCTGTCCCTGCTGCACCAGAGGAGCTCTTGGACTCCTTTTCCAACACCAGCACATGCTTCAGGCCTTAGACATCAGTAGGCATAGACATGTACACATCAACATGTCAATATAAGTACTGACAAATGATTTCACAAAGCAACACCTTTTTTTCTTTCTTCAGTCTCTTTTTTTATATATATGTGTGTGTGTGTTTACTCTCCTAGGGGCCTTCCTTGCACCTTCCTGTTCTTGTGTAAATGTCATAAATGATTGAATGTATAATGTAGTTTCCCATGCACTCCACTTGCATGCATGTAGCACTCCAGATTTATCAGAATTGGAAACATGGCCTAGAGGTGGTGGGGAAAGCTTTGAAGTAGACAGACTCTCTTCCTTTCCTGTTTTAATTATTTAACAGGACTTCCCAGCAAGTTTTTGAATACACGATGGGACTACTTTGTGTGTATGGGATTGTGACAGTTGGTTGATCCTACATTTGTAGCAAAGATTAAGAGCTTTATGGTGGAGAATTAACTTTTTAATGGACAGAACTTATTTTCACACATTCCAGTCTTGTTATATCAATTTAATTTCCCGTTTTGGAAGAAGACTAATTTTAGATATTACACTAGTAATATTAACATTGCTGTTTAAAGGTATTCTCTGGTTGTTGTCTTTTGGCACACCCTAAACACAAAATTACATAATAAAAACAGAATATGATCCAAAACAAGTGAGAGTTAGAATTATTTATAATTATTGCAATTGTAAAAAGAATACTGGGCAGATTATTAAAAGTATGGAGTTTAGAGTTTGTAATAAAGCAGTTCTGTCCATATTTTTTTGTTTCTTATAGAGAGATGTCGAAGATGTCAAAGCTGCTTGTTTTTACATATTTCAGTATTTCTCTTCTACTGCACAATTAAAACCGTTTTGTCCCTGAAGGTAAAATGAGCAAGGTGTCCTGCTTAAACCAGTCCTAAAATTGTAATTCTTGTTAAGATAGTGCAACTTATTCATTTTGGTATGTCTAGCATATTAACTGCAAACCCCATTTCCAAAAACTGTGGAACTTCCACTTTTTTGAATATGCTGCAAGCATCAGTTTCTAAATTTGTTTATATTTAACAAATGGAATTAAGTTAGTCATAGAAAACACAAAATATTTTATTTGTCATTTTATCTGTTAAATAAAGGTTCAAGTGACTTAGCAAGTTACAGATTTCACTTTTTATTGCATTTTTAAAGTGTCCTGACTTTTCTGGAAATTATGGTTTGAGCATCATCAGAGGGTTTGTACATTTAGTTTTTGTGGGCTTTTGAAATATTTGGCATAGTTATATTTAACTGAACTGTCCTACCGTCTCTTGCAACTGGCCATCATGGAGTTCTAAAATTTTATTTGTAGTGTGTAAGAGGCAAGCTAAAATTTATTTAGTGTTCAATAGCATCAGTAGTAATGCACTAACATAATTAGTGAGGCAAGTGGATATTAAAGCCACGCTGAGTGTGTAAGCTGTTTCTGCAAAACATTTGTAACATGATGTGAATGTGTTGGAGATTGTTGGAATGATTCTACTTATGGCGCCGCTACTTTTGTTTGTGTATTGATAAAGTGGAAAGTTGCTGTTTTTTACTAAATGAGCTTTATTTTTGCACATATGTAGCCTCTTACACTGGTATGGTTGAACATCTGGATGATGTTGCATCTCATTTCTTAGGGTTGGGGTATGTTTAATGAAATCTACCTTGTTTAAATATACTAATTTCTACCAAAGTACAATATAGGAAAGACGTTTTTGTGTATGTCCAGTCACTGCTTTCTGTAAATGATGTGTCATGCCTAACTGCAATATGTATCTGTTTTGTGAACAAGTGTCTTGCAGTAAAATGTAGCCACCAATATGTAACCTTGTTGAATGCATTTGCTTTGTACTCTCTTTTAGTGCCCAGATACTGAAAAACTAATAAAAAATAATTTGAATATAGATCAAATTTAAACAAACCATATACTCTCTGGCTGAAGTGATTATTTTAATAAATGCTCATAAGGTTTTGTTGTCCTTTTGTTTTTATTTTAGGTTTCCATGCTTCTTCTCATTTCCATATATAATATTTGATCATTTTTAAACACAGCTTTTAGTACTCACACTAATGACTGTGGTTTTGGTTTAATCACCTCAGGGCACTGCATATTTTTTCTTCTTTTTTAAAATACATTTTTCTTTATTATGCAAACTTTTAAAGGAGTGTGCACTAATTTTCTGTGACCTCTTGTGTGTGATGTGATCTGTTGATTTTGTTTTCATTTTATGCTGATTTCCACACGTATTTCTTCAACCCTTGTTTGTTAAAATGCATTAACCCACAGAAATTAAATAAAAAAACATGAAAAAATCTAGTTGAGTTATAGATATGTTTTTTACATCTATACATGGCCATTAGATAACCCTAATTCATAGAATCCAAGCAAAAAGTATGCCTACTTTGAAAATATAATTGTAGTCATTGTAGGCTAGGCTTAACCTTGTGCCAATATGTGAATAGAGATGGAAAAAATTTAAATGTGATAGAAGCAGCATGGGAGTCTGTGTGGAGTCTGTATGTACACCCCATGTCTGCGTGGGTTTACTCTGGGTACTCCGGTTTCCTCCCACAGTCCAAAGACATACAAGTTAGGTGGATTGGATGTACAAAAATTGTGTGAGTGGCTGTGTCTGCCACCCAGTGGTGCTCTGTCCTGGGTGTTGTCTGCTCTCCCTTCCCTGCACCCCGTTCAGTCCCCCAGGGGGCTGTGGTCTCCGGTTGAGAGTAAACTGTGCGAGAGAGTAAACTGTAAATATAACTGTCATTCATTAATTCCCTGCAGCCTGTCCTGGGTCTTCCCCGAGGACAGGCTTCCCCGGGAGGCGTCCAGGGGGCATCCGAAAGAGGTGTCCGAGCCACCTCAACTGGTTTCTCTCGATGTAGAGGAGCAGTGGCTCTATGCTGAGCTCCTCCTGGGTGAGCATGGATCTCACCCTATATCTAAGGGAGCGCCCAGCCACCTTGTGGAGGAAACTCATTTCCGCCGCTTGTATCCACGATATTGTCCTTTCGGTCATTACCCACAGCTCATGACCATAGGTGAGGGTAGGAACGTAGATTGACTGGTAAATTGAGAGCTTCGCCTTTCGGCTCAGCTCCTTCTTCACCACGATGGATTGATACACTGACCACATAACTGTGGCGGCAGCACTGATCTGTCTGTCAATCTCATGCTCCATCCTTCCCTCACTCGTGAACAAGAGCCCAAGATACTTAAACTCCTCCACTTGGGGCAGGATAACTCCACCAATCTGGAGCGGGCAAACCACCTTTTTCCAGTTGAGAACCATGGCCTTGGATTTGGAGGTGCTGATTCTCATCCCAGCCGCTTCACACTCTGCTAAGAACCACTTCAGTGCCTGCTGCAAGTCCTGGCTTGAAGAAGCCAACAGGACAACATCTGCAAAAAGCAGGGACAATATCCTGTGGTTCCCAAACCGGACTCCCTCCGGCCCCCGGCTGCACCTAGAAATTCTGTCCATAAAAATTATGAAC
>JAOVYV010000053.1:9166974-9179932 GCA_025674545.1 Hassar affinis
TAAAATATTAGATGTTGGCACCTCCACATCATTGCATTCAGTTTTTATTCACAATTTGTTTAGTGTCCCAACTTTTTGGAATCCGGTTTGTATTTGCCTTTTGAAAAGTTCTATGCAGAACACTACAAATAAGGGTTTTGCTATTATAACTGATCCCTCTAGGAAGCAAGGAAATATGACTATCAAAAAACCCAGCAAAAAACACATGAAAGGTTTTTCTTTAACAGATGCTCAAGAATGTAAATCTTAAAACTGCAGCCTATACAAAGAGATGGAAGTATAAATAAAACTGGGAAGAAATAATATGATTTTATCTGATAAATTAAATTAGGAATTCATATTCATAAAAAAATAAACAAAGCATTATACAACTATTTTTAGATTTTGAGACAGCAGCCTCTTTATTAACAGACACTATAAATGCCCTTGACAAATTATTCATCTCATCACAGATTTCTTGCATTGCCTAAATGTTATCAATAATTTGAAGACTTTCATTTACAATTCATTTATTTTCATTCCTTTTATTTTTTACCTCTATTATCATAATTTTTGTGTGTTTTCCAACACTTATTGCAAGAAAATAAATGTGGCAGCACATTTGTCATTTTATAAACTATTGTTTTCATAGCAGATTGGGCACAGTGTCATAGTAACTGTCTGTATGAGTCACCTAAACAGAACAAGGCAAAGCCTCAAATCTCTATTACAGCATTTGGCACTAACATTTATGATTCACCCCACCTGGGATTCATTACTTGTTCATCATTCTCACAACACTGGGACATTTTTTTATCTAGTCAAAACAATCAAAACAAGGTGCAGTCCAAATTTATAGTTGGAGAGTTGAGAGTAGTTCTGAAGCTTAAAAGATAAATCATTTTATTGTGTTTATTCACTGTATTGTGCGTTTATTAAATTTTTATTTGTATAATGCATTGAATAATGGATATTGTCACAAAGCAGCTTTATAGAAATATTTAAAGTCAGGATATCATTCATTCATTAATTTTCTTGGCCACTTATTCCTTTTCAGGGTCACGGGACAGCAATCAACCTAATGTGCATGTCTTTGGACTGTGGGAGGAAACCGGACGGAGTAAACCCATGTGGACACGGGGAGGACATGCAGACTCCACACAGAAAGGACCCAGACCGCCCCACCCGGGGATCCAACCCAGGACCTTCTTGCTGTGAAGTGACGGTGCTACCCACCGAGCCACTGTGTCGCCAAGTCAGGATATAAAATTACATTTTATAAATATTTTAATAATACACTGCACAAAATACTGGCAAGATGTTAGTATGTTAAAGTAGCTGTGCAAAACTGTGTATTATGTTTAAGCATCATTCTTTTTTAGTTAGTACTCAAGCAATTAGGATGCATTTATTACAAACACAAATTTGAAAATACTGTATTGTATACTGCATTCCTGATTAATTATTATGAAATCAAACTAAGTTCACAGCCATGAGCACAAATATTATTGTGCACTTTTTAATTGTCAATAGTGTACTTATGTGAAGAAAGTGGAATAAATTATGAAAGTTTGTTGGTGGCAAAATGTTACAGACAAAATCCTTACACTGGAAAGGAAATAGAATAAATGTTCACAGGAAGAAAAAAATCATTATGGGTACTAATTAGCGTATTGCCCAATGAAAGCTGAACAGACTTGCTAAGGAAGATGTTTGTGCTACATATTTTCTGAAAAGTCTCAAGGTTGGTTTTGTGTTCAAGGTTGCAGATTAGTATTATTTGGAGACTGTGGGAAAGGATATATAATATTGTTATACAACTGATGCTATTAATGTATCCATAATACAGAAAGCTTTGAAACAGCCAAAATATTAGAAACATTATAGTTTTTGCTGCTAACCTATATGAAGGTCATAGTTTTTGTTTAATTCATGGCCACTTAACTTTGCTTTAGAGTAGAACTGTAAACATTAAAAATAATATCATAGAAGGCAGACTTTCAGAGAATTTGTCATTCTTCCTTGTCTTCTACTATCTTTCAGCATTTCTTTTTCTTTGTGTTCTGATTTTTTTTTATTTCTTCAACTGCAACAATGGCCCTTCAAACCACCTGTCCGCAGTGATATTTTTTCTTTGATAGTCCATTAGTCTAATATATGCCAATATCTCTTTGTTTTGTTTGTTTTATGGATGCCTCATATATCAGTCAGTCTATAGACAATCTTCTTCTTTTTCCCACAATTTTTATTCAATTAGTTTGATTCAGTCTGTTTCAGATTCTGTATGCAAACTGAGCACTTTCAGCTTCTCAGATGGCAATATATTGGATAACTGTACTGGATATGTTAGGATATGTTGGCACATAGTCTGCCTTGCTCACTTCTGCCTTGGATTCCAAACCATTTCTTAATGGATTAATGACTTCTTAATCCTTTGGTCTCTCACTCCAGATCTAGGTAATCATCAATTACCAGTCCACATGGATGTGGACTGTTTCTGAATGTAAAATCATCTTTAGTCATTTACTTCTGTGCTCATCTCTTTAACCAAAGTATGCAACTTTTTAAAAGCACTACCCTGTGTGTGGCATTTAAGTTATGAAACTTGAAACCACACCAAAGAACCAGCTCTTTGCTTGTATGAGTGCATGATGATTGTACTCATTGTTTATTTGTTTATGTTTCTAAATCATTATAGACACATACTTTTCTCAGTTTTTGTTTTTTAATTAGATTTAACCAATTGCAGGTTTCCACATACTGTACTAAGGGCTTAAAAGATTAGCTTATTTGCAAAATGTTGTATCCATGTCTGTTTTTAACAATATGCAATGTATGCTTTAACTGATTTTTGATCCTAGTGAATATTGTTCATTATTAATTCTCAATGTCTACATTTATTTATAAAAATAAAAACAGTGCAATTTGTTCAATTCCATAGGATCCCGTAGTTTCTGATAGACATAGGAACACACTTTGTTGTTTTATTCATTATGTTTCAGTGTTAGACAGCAAAAATGTGCTATCTTATAGTCTGCTAATGCACTGGTATATAGATGCATATGCCAATAAAATGTCTAGTTCAACATAATCATGCTTATTTTACATGTAAGTTCATTTTATGAGTTTCTTAACAAAAACCTGGAAAGCTACATGAAGTGACCATGTGCAGTTAATGTAGCTATTGGCTTATCAGTAGTGAAAGAACAAATGTTTGCTTACCTATAAATGCGAGCACTTGGCAGTGAAGCATTCCCTCAGTCTCTTACTGATGAGCAGCAGGGATTTCTGACCATGGCTTGCAGTCTGGAGTCCCTGAACCAGTGCCAATCAATTACATATTCATGAACTAATGTGAGTTCATGTGTGTACTCATACTCCACTTTTGGCACAGACACAGAGGAGCAATGTCTAAGCTCAGTGGTTCTTAAACTTCTCACATTTCACCTTCAGACCAAAGTCAAGCAGCAGACATTCAATTTCAGATGACTGGACAGAAAGATGTGCCAGTAAAGCAGAAGTCTCTGCTGGATGGAATATGAAAATCCCAGGTGACTGTGACAAACCGATTTCAGAGCAGCTGGGTAACACAAGATTAATCTGTGTAATTATAATAGCTTATCTCCCAAGGAGAAATTTGTTCATTGCAAGCAGGGAATATTTGCAGTAGATGCAAGCACATTTTGCAGACTCCTAATTCATTGATGACATTGGCTGCTGCTAGAGCAGCAGCTTTTGATGTCTTTCCAAATAAACACTTTACTTTATAAGTATTGCCAACTGTGCAGCAATAAAAAGACTTTAACCTCTGAAATACATCCACTCTGCAATTACAAGCATCATAGAGAGAAAACATTATATTAATCTTTGGCTTATATCATAATTGTTAAGATTCAGCTAAAGTGCTGTTGATTTTCAGACACAATTGCTGGCTCTTTTTCTGTGGCTATCAAATGGAATCCCAGAAGAGACACATGGTGTTGATATTCCGCATCTGTTGTGTGATATCTTTTCAAACCAAATAACCCTAGCACCAGCAGAGACTATCATGTCCCCAACCATCTGTCCATAGTACCAAACCTCACCTGATGGGAAACACTGATGGGTTTGATCTAACACATACTCCTGATGAATCGTTTATCTTGCATATGCAAATGAATACATTAATTTACTGGTTGCATATTTTCTCTTTACTGTTTTCTCATATTTTACTTTAACAGCAATGTTACCAGACATTAGACATACAAAATCCATGATGGCATTCTCTCTCTCTCACTTTCTCTGTCTCTTTCTGACTGACACACACACACATCTTCTATAAACAATATTATTCCATCTTATTGCTCCCCATTAGCTTTGTTGTGTAAGCATTATGTGATTCATTGAGGGTTTAAGTGATTGCTTTCAATACTAGTGAATTATTCATTTCTATATTATCATATTCCTTATCTTCCTAAATATCTGGAAATGAACTATAAATAGATATACAAATTTTATTCAGTTTTTTTGACATTTACATTTCTTTTAATGTTGTAGCAAGACTATGTGCACAAGCAACGGTTTTAACTTTCATGAAATGACAGAGTCTGTCAGTGTTATTCAGTTCCCTGTTTAAATTAAAAACTAATTTAACAGCAGCATCACATCCAGAATTAACATTACTACCTTATTATAGTTTACACGTAACAAGCGTCTGTTCACTAAGTTTTAAGAAATGCATTGTTTTATATTACAAATAAAAGTCTGTGTCTGGTGTATACTGATTAGGGATTTCTTGACACTAATTGGAGGACAAAAGTGGGTCTTTTGTGTTGCCTTATGAGCTAACACAGGATGTAACTGCACTAAAAACTGGGTTTTTCAGAATTTTTTTCAGAAAGATTGCAGAATTGGAAAGAAGCGATGAATTTTCAAATGAATAATTCTGATTATCCACTCCTGAAGAAATTGAATTAGTATAATGGAACTATTTAGAACATTGCAACAGTGATTTAATTTAACACTGTCTTGAAACATTGTATTAGCCATGGTTTTTACATTACCTGTGATGAGAAATAAGCAGCAATTATTTCAGATACTGACATAACAAGGACAAGTTAAATTGCACCAGGTTAAACTGCTTCTTTTATATATTCAGTAATATTATACACACACATTCATTATGAACACACAAAAGAGAACACTTCTTTAGGAGAGAACTCATAGCAATGGCATCAACATTGTAACAGTCAACTCCAATATTATTGGCACTCTTCAAGAAGAAAAAGATCAACCATATAAAATAACTTTTACATAACTTTTGATATTTATTGCACATCAACAGACCAGTGCAGGATAAAATCCTTTTAAATCCCAAATCTTTGTAAAAAAAAAAGTGCATTTACATCTATCAAATTAAATTAAATTCTCTCAACCTGAGACAACTGATCTGAGGCAGAAAAATCAAGCCTTTGCAGCTTGGCGGACTTTGCTCCGAGTCCTTTGCTAGTGGACGGCTTACTATCATCTGTGGTGTCGGTGTTTCTAGCCAACTTTGTAGCTGCGTGGGTCGTTGTGAGATGCTTTATTAAATTAGAGTTGCTTACAGTGGATGTCGACAAAGTCTTCGCCCGAGGACATAATGTACACATTACATGCATGTTTTTGCCTTTAACCTCAATGAATTTGAAATAATGTTTATATTGCCACCTTGAAAATGCTAACTTTTCATCGGCTTGCTCCTGACTCGCCATTTCTGCCTCTTCTCCGTTTGTGTCGTGTGTCACTGGTGTGTAACGTGTAAAAAAATTGGCTCTGATTGGCTACCATAACGCTGCCTTAGCCAATCGCTTACTGACTTAAGTTAAGTTAAACAGGTGTTACACTGAGAACTGTGACCTATCAAGATCTGTGAGTTCTCCTATCAACTGGTTAAGGTTAGAGCCAGAGCCATGGTTTGGGTGAAGGTTCATTAAAATGATGGTCTTGGAACATCAGCAACACGGTGAAATCAGATCGACCACGTGTAAATATACAGCAGTGCACCATGGAGTCACAGATCTCGATAGGTCACAGTTCTCGGTATAACACCTGTTACTCCTCACTAGACTGGGCAGGGGTCCTGTACTGTTAGTATATCTCTATATATTAACGCACCGCTTTTAATGACCAGTAACATCAACGGTGTTGTAACGACAGGCAAAGTAATTAATTATTTTATCCTGTTACTGACAAAATGATGTCGTTACCTAACGCTGTTATTTTTGACGGCGTTATTCGCAACACTGCATATTCGCATATTTGTATATACCCCAGAATTGTTCCCCTCCTGCATTATTTGTCCTATGTTGTATATGTTTGCACTGTGATGAGTTTTAATCTCATTGTATATGTGTATAGTGTATAGTAAAGGCATTCTGTTCTATTCTATTCTATTCTATTCTATTCTATACTTTCACTGCTGCCCTACTTGCATTAGACCATGCTTGGGGCTGCTGAGTAAGCCTGTTATAAGGTCATATATATCTTGCCTGATGAATCATTTGGATTGAGCTGTCTACTGTTCTTTTGTGATCTCCTTGCCATCCATCTTGTGTAATGGCATGGGCCTTTCTAGCATATGGGTGAGGATAGGATGATCTTACAATAAATGAAGAAGAGTAACTCAGTGTCTTTACAGCAATTGCTGAGCTGATCAGTTTGTTCTCTGTATGAATCGAACTATTTGAACCAGCAAATATGTAAACACTTAATAATAGTACTGACTCAAGATGTCCTGAAAAACAATGAAAGTTTAGTAGTTTCAACTTATATACTAATAACAAAATGTACATTACATTATCAAACGTTTGTGGACAACTGACCATAAAAATCATATGTACATTCCATTTCAGATTTATTAGTATCTGCTTTATAATAAGCTTCACTTTTCTGTGAATGCCTTCCATTAGATTTTGGACCGTAGCTGTGGGGGAGTAGTGAGGTCAGGCACTGAGTTACAGTGAGAAGGTCTGGGGTGCAGTCAGCATTCCAGTTCATCCCAAAGGTGTGCAGTGGGGTTGAGGTCAGGGCTCTACTCAAGACACTCAATTTCTTCCAGTCCAGGCCTGGCACACCATGCCTTCATGAACCTTGCTTTAACATGCTAGAATGGGTTTGGGCTGCTTAGTTCTTTTGACTTTAAAGATGCATTGTCTGGTTTAAGTAAACAGTATGTCAGGTGTCAGTTAAACACATCATCACAGGTTGGTACTTAAAATGTGAGAGAAAGCTTATAGAGTAATTTACTACCAGATTTTGTTGAATATGATATTTGTAAGGACCCAGGCTTGGAAACAGACTTTTGGAAGCAAACGCAGTTTTATTAACAATAACTAAAGACACAGTACTGAGTGGGAAGAAAATGAAAACAATCAATGAAAACAGAATGTCCAAAAACAAACTGAAGGAGGGAGTCCACGCTGAAAGCAAGCTCCACCAGTCTGGCCAAAAACTCTGAAAACACAAAACAAAGAACTTTGCATTAGAAGGCAAAAACGAGAATAGGGCATGAACATGAACAGGCAATTGTAAGCAGTCAAAAACATTGACCTACAGGGCAGCTAAGCCAGAAGACTTCTACAAATAAGGAGGAGAAGCCAATGAGGAGATCTCCTCCCAATTAGAGCCAGGTGTAATGAATCTGGCTGAGTGCCCTGCGGGAAGAAAACATAACTTCTGCAGGTCGACTTGTTTGTGCTAGGGCGGCCCCTGGTGGCCGCTGACGTAACAATATTAGTGTGTACATACCATTTTAATGTTAAATATAAAACATGAGACTTTCTCACATCATTAGTGGGTTAGTAATGTAATAGTAATGTACTGAACCTGCTATTGTAGCTGGTTAGTTCAGCTAATAGTAATATACTACTATACTAATATACTGTACGTGTTAATAATTGTATAATGTTAATCACTGACTAATAGCAATGTTTGGTGTAGTGTTCATTCTTACAGATTTGAGTTTTCTTCTTCTTCTTCTTCTTCTTCTTCTTATGTCTGTTCCATGTTTTAATAATTTAATATATTAATATTAATATATATTAATATATTCATTTATTTTTATGACTGTATGGATTATATAAAGCTGGTTTTATTTACCAGCTACATGGTTATTTAATAAAACATTTTTAAAGCACACTATTCACCACACCACAGAACAAATAAGGCAATTTTCTCTTTTCTTTATCTAATAATTTGTCCTGTCATCTCATGCTAGTAGCTCTTTGGATGCTGTTATACTGTAATAGTGGCACTCATAAAGCCAAAAGTTCATATCAGAACTTATGGACAAATGTTAGTAATTCTATTTTTACAGTATATTTTAATATAACTTAATTCATTCAGGCCCCTCTGTGTTTGGGATAAAATCATACAGTTAATCTATCTTATTCTGAAGTATGAACATGTTTTACTGCAAATGACAGCTCTTTGGGTGATGCATAGTTGATAGAGGGCATAGTCATTCTTTACAGGTGGGTTTGCATGATGGATATTCAGCTAGCTTTGCTGGACTGCCATCATCAATCACCAGCATGGGAGTCCAGGTTTGAAGACATGTGTTGAACCACATCAAAAGAATGTATATAAAGTCACCTTGCATTTAGAAACCTTCAAAAGGCCTCAGCTCAGCAGTGCTTGACCCTCATTTGAGCTCAGGATTTCTGTGAATTTTCTACCAAAGTGCTGTGCTATGCTGTGACTTAATGTTTATTTTCTGCTCAGTTCTTCATCTAATCAAGAAACAGTACCAGTTTCAGTATGTTGATCAGTATGTTTCAATATATTGATAATTTTTTCTAAAGCTGATGCAGAGGATCTTTTGAGTTGCTCTGGGCATTTTAAACATTATACTCCTTAATTGTCTGGATATTATAATGGAGCTATATAAACAAACAAACCGTCAAATAAATACATGCTTTAACTTTTGTTCAGATATGTATGCCGTGCACACGTAATAGACTAAATGTTACTTCAAAAGTCCAGATGTAGAATAAATGAATGTCTGTAATGCACTGAGATCTGTACTGAGCTAGTTAGACTTGGAAAAGCTTGGTCTGTGCCAGGAAGTCAACATATTTAAATGAACTCTATTTTGCCAAGATAAGTCTCAGATTTCATCTCAGACCTGGTAGTTTTTTTTAGAGAAAGCATTAATTGTTGGAGACTTTAATATTAATTTTGATAATTCAGCATTTATGTCCATTCTAGACTTAGTAGGAGTAAATCAAAATGTAATAGGACCCACTCACACTTGATCAAATATTAACATTTGGACTGAATATAGAAAATGTAGTTACACTTCCACAATCTGAAGATGTCTCAGATCATTATCTCACCTCATTTAAGATTCGTCTTGGTTATAATATATGCTTGTTGCCACAATACTGTGTTAAACACTGACATCACTAAATAACGTGTGTTATTAGATTAAATTGTCAATAGTTATTTAATCTCTCTTATTCAACTGTGCTATCTGTCTACGTATTCATGATGTAACGAAATTTGAGGCACTAGGACCTCTGGGAGGTGCCGCTGCCCAATAATGTCCTTGAAAGCTGGTTGATCTGTGAGCACCTATCTCCCTGCACCAATTTAATAAAACTGTGTGTGAAGGAGAAGGGGTCTGTGTGAGTGGAGGGTGAAAGCTGTCTGAAGGCAAGTGTGATTTCAACACAAAAATAAAGAAAATACATTATTTTATATACTGTCACAAATATTAATTAACCAAAATGAAAACTTGTTGATGCACTAGTGGTAATTACATAATGATAGTGAGAAAACCTGAGGATTAATGAGCATAAAGTTAACTTACTAAAAAAGCCAATTAAACAGTTTATGCATTAAACATTGTTGTATTTAGGGTAGACATGAATAAATGGCTTGTTCTCTCTTGATTTTATGACTGTAAATTCAACAGATACCTGTTTAAGTTAAATAGTTGATAATAACAATTGAAGCTCCCGGTGTTGGTGTACTATTCTCAGTCCAGGAGTTACACTGTGGGGTTTAAAAACTTCAGCAGCACTGCAGTGTCTGATCCAATCTTACCAGCACAACACACACTAACACTACATAATACCTGATCTGTGTTGGTCCAGTGGGGGACCTGACCACTGAAGAACAGCATAAAAGGGGGTTAACAAAATCTGCAGAAAAACAGATGGACTACAGTCTCTATCAATAAAACTACAAAGTGCACCTGTATGGTCAGTGGAGCTGATAATATGAATAAAGAGTGTAGATTAGGTGAATTGGATGTACGACAAATTGCCCTATAATCCTTGTGTGAGTGTTTCAATAGCTGTGTGTCTGCCATCCAGTGGTGGATGGTGCTCTGTCCTGGGTGTTGTCTCTCCCTTTCCTGCACCCCATTCAGTCCCCCAAATAAAAAAAAATCAGATATTCCTATCCTTGTGGGGACATTTGTAAATGACCCCACAAGGTAAAGAAAATGTCAGATATTCCTATTCTTGTGGGACATTTGATATAAAAACAAAGATGATAAAAACATGGTATATACACACACACACACACAGACACACCGCCTATAATTCCAACATATGGCTTATGAAGAACTTCTAAATCTTGAAATGCTTTTTTCTGTTAAAATTGACGATTATTTCTGGCAAGAGATTGTAGTGGAGGGAGATTTACATTAATGTGTTATGCTACACAACAATGTGTCAATTTCACAATGCAATTTAATAAGTGAGCTAAGAAAAATGGTCTTATAGCTTGCAATATAAAGCTATAAATACAGTAATTTAAACAGTATAGTAGATTAATAGAGTTAGGCACAGGAAATGTGTAAATTTAGGGTAATTTCCTTTTGTGTATATAATCCTGTTTCTGATTGTTTATTGTAATTGACTAAAGACAGCGTGTCTGTTCTTCATTGTATCTTACTAAATACAATGAATTCAATTACCATGGTAGAGGGGTCAACCTTGTTTGGGTTCTGGAGAAGAGAAAATGGGTGTGTTATCTGAAGGCCAAAGGTAGGTTGGAAAGCTGGTGCTAAAATATAGGACAAGCTAATTAAATAAGGTTGGTTAACCAAAATATATAAGAAAATAAGTGGTGTTATTGTCTGTTATTCTACCTCAAGGCTGTACTGTCCTTGCAGATGGTGTGGTGTTTATATTCTAAGAAAAGGGTCTGTATGTATGAAAAGTTGTATTAATTTAAGATAAGGTCCTTCTGATAACATGTGCCTTGAGACTGTATTAAAGCTCCTGGCTGACCAGTAGAAAGATTTGAGAAGAAAGCACGTCTCTTCTTGTTTCTTTTAAGAATGTATTTTTTTTTTACTTAAAAAGTATAATAGAATTAGTGAGACCATCATAGAGGGAGAAGTGATTTCTGGATTTTGAATGTTGCCTGTTGCTGCAAGCAGTGATCTGCTGTGGGCTAGAATGAGGACATGCTGCTTTTCTCCTCAGTAGAATTTTGGAAACCAATGCAGCAAACTCTGATTGCAAATCATCTCAGCAAAATTGCAATGGGTTGTGGTATTATGTTTTCCTTTATTTTATTTCATTTCTTGCCATAAAGATGAAATAACATACAGACATACAGACCAACAGACCGACACACACACCCACACACGCATGCACACACACAAACTTAGTCTTGCTATACTTGTAATGAACAGGCAGATTTTTGGCTCTTTAATTAAAAAAAAAAACATTATTAAAAACTACAACAAACTCACTTTTCTTATGCAGACCTGCAAAATGTAAGGTAAAGAAAATGCTAGAAATGTCAGATGTCATATTTGGTTTCCACAAATATATAAAAACATGGCATGCACACACACATACACACACACACCCACACACACATCTGGAATCAGTACATTTCATTGCAATGCACATATCACAAAAGACAAACTAGTCTAAAATTTCTTAACTTTCAGTTGAGAGTGGCTGACTTGTTTAAAATGTTTGTCCTTGCCAAAATTCCATTACAAGGTTGTCACATACATCTCCATTGTATATGGCATATTTAATCAAATAAATAGAAAAAATAAATTCAATCACATATTGAATATGTGCAGTGAAGCACAAGTGACATTTTAGTAATGACATATAACTGGATGTTACTTGTAAATTTAAAGTCTTGTTGGACTGAAGCCAAGTGGCAGCTTCACTCAATCATCTTTAGTAACATATTTATTCTGGTCAGTGTTGCTGTGGATCCAGAGATTATTTTAAGGACACAGAGTACAAGGTGGGAATGCAAACTGAATGGGATGCCAGCCAATCACAGGGCAAAATGCACTCACACAGGCACACTTATTTACATCTATAGTTAATTTATCATAACCAGGTGAAACATAATATGTGAAACATGCAGAAACTCAACCTCGGACCAACCTGCCACACAGCATTTCGTGTCTGGTAAATCTCTAATTGCCTTCAGCTAATATTAAATAGTGTAATTTGCAGGTATAATGCCAGTATATTGCAAAAATAAAATGCAGGTATTTTATGTACATTTCACCCTTTCTAATCACCAGAGGTTGCAAATTTTACCTAGGTACCTTCATGGGCACAAGAAGGTATCCAGGTGATATTTGCACACCATGGTGATTATCTGATGTTTCTGGAACTGTCTCTTCTTTTTGTCCAAATTTAACTCACATCTGCACCAGCCATATACACATTATGCCGAATGTCTTACACTTCTAGACAAAGCAAACACTTCACCCAAAGCTCTGTCAACTCTTTCCAGAATGGTATTTTTAAATCCAAGCTCTACAAACACAGCCAATTGACAGCCTTTTTTTACACCATAACTACAACTGATGGAATAAACTGAAAACACTACTAACTTGTGTTTTTTTGAGTGTTCAGTGTGATGGTCTGGCATAATTCAATTAGTCAGTCAGTCAGTCATTTTCTGTACCGCTTATTCCCAGTTATGGGGTCACGGGGGAGCCGGTGCCCAGCCGGCA
>JAOVYV010000053.1:9184035-9197132 GCA_025674545.1 Hassar affinis
TGAGCTGTATGCCAAAATCATCAGTATTAAAACAACAAAAGACCTGAAATATTTCAGTTGGTGTGCAATGAATCTAACATTTATCACAATATGGAAATTTGTTTAGAATGATCTGTAGTTTATGGGTTTTGTCCCTAACGTTTATCCCTAATGAGCAAGCCACTGGCGATGGTGGCAAGGAAAAACTCCCTCAGATGATAAGAGGAAGAAACTTTGAGAGGAACCAGACTCAAGAGGGAACCCATCCTTATTTGGGTGACACTGGATAATGCAGTAATAAATAATCCCTTCTATAACTGAGTGCTAAATAGTAAGGAAAACTGCACATTTAACTAGTAGACTGCTTAAATTTTCACATAAAGTCCACACAGTTGAAGATATAAACTGTTCGCTGATGGAGATTTGACTATACCAAATGCAAAGTGAAGTTCATGGTTTCAAAGAGTATCTTTAAACTGTCCCTCAGGCTGTCCATGTGGGGCCATCCCTAGCAGGACTGTCTTGTATCCTGTATCCTGGTCTTATCTATATTAGCAAATTAATTTAGTGTGCTTGTGTTTTTCCTTGGTAACTTTGTTATATTGGTCCTTATCTCACTTGACTATACCTAGACAGTTTAGTGAACAACTAATTTGTGTGATATTCAAATCAATCAGCCATCACATAAAACCCATCTGCCTAATATTGTGTAGCTCTCCCTTGTACACCGAAAGAGCTCTGACCCATCAGGATATGGACTCTAAAAAACTTCTGAAGGTGTGCTGTGGTATCTGGCATCAAGACATTAGCAGCAGATCCTTTAAGTTGTGAGCTGGGGCCTCTATGGATATGACTTCTTTGACCAGCACTTCCCTCAGATGCTCAATCAGATTGAGATCCGGGGAATTTGGAGGCCAAATAATACCTTAAGACCTTTGTCATGTTCCCCAAACCATTCCTAAACAATTTTTACAGTGTGACAGGATGCATCATTCTGCTGAAAGAGGCCACTGTCATTAAGGAATGCCATTGCCATTAAGAGTTGTACTTGGTCTGCAACAATATTTAGGTAGGTGTGAGATCAAAGTAATATCCACATGAATGATAAGACCCAACGTTTCCCAGCAGAACACTGACCAGAGCATCACACTACTTTCAAAGTTGTCTTCCTCCCATAGCACATCCTGGTGCTGTCTCTTCCCCAAGTAAGCAAAGCACATACACCCAGCCATCCACATGATGTGAAAACATTTATCTGACCAGGCCACCTTTTTCCATTGTTTCATAGTCCAGTTCTGATGATCATGTGCCAATTGTAGGTGCTTTCAGTGATGGACAAGGGTCAGCATGGGAACTCTGGCTGGTATGTGTGGGGCTGGCAATGCAGCCCCACACACAGCAAGCTGTGATGCATTGGGTGTTCTGAGACCTTACCAGCATTAACTTTTTCAGCAATCTGTGCTATGGTAGCTCTTCTGTGGGATCACACCAGATAGGCTAGTCTTCAATCCCCATGAAGATCAGTGAGCCTTGGGTGTCCATGACCCTGAGACCAGTTCACTAGTTGTCCTTCCTTGGACCACTTTTGGTAGATGCTAACCACTGCATACCAGGAACATACCAAAATCCCCGCCATTTTGGAGATGCTCTGACCCAGTCATCTAGCCATCACAATTTGGCCCTTGTCAAAATCACTTAGATCCTTATGGTTTGCCCAATTTTCATGTTTTCAGCACACAAACTTTGGGAACTGACTGTTCATTTGCAGTCTAATATATCCCACCCCATGACAGGTGCCATTGTAATGACACATTCAATTTTATTCACTTCACCTGTCAGTGGTTTTCATGTTATAGTGTTTTAATGTAATGTTATTAACATTTATGTTAATGCAAAGTGCAAAGAACATAGTTGGATTCAGAAAGTACACAGCAATGTCTCTCAAAAATCAATTAGTGAATTAGTGAATTGCAACAAGTGCCTCTTCTTAGCAAATTAGCAAACACTCCCTAACACAAAGCCTTGTCATCACCCTCTCTTGATTTCATGTTGCAACAGTGATGTGACATGCTGCCTTGTTTTTTTCCCATTTCCTGCATTTGTATTTTACTTTATGCATGTCTTTCTGTTATCACTGTACACAGAAACTATATAATATCTTGCTAGTTCACAACCATGCTTCTACTTAAACATAGGATCAACAATTAAATCCTGGTCAAGTCATATCTGTGGGGAAAGTATCTTTGTGGTAGAATTCCATGGTTGCTTACTGAAATGTCTTTTATTTAAGCTGTATTAACTTCTTGCCTGTTTCAGGTCCACATTTTCGCTCCAGGGAATCTTTGTCTGAAACCATACATCTCAGCAAACATCACATTATAATTGAAGATGTTACAGAATATGGGTAATGGGTAAGATATGTGGCTAAGAGTCTTTCAGAGTGAATGTGGGTATGTGACTTCTTCTTTTCACACATCTTGTGTAGTGTCACTGGTTATTACAGTTGCCATTCTGCTCAGTAGGTGGAAAGCCTGGAAGAGCAGAAAAAGGCATTTCCAAGATTTAGATTTTTTTCCCCTAATGCATGCATTCTGCTGGATTGGTATAACGTAAAAATAAGTTCTCTGAGGCAAAAAGCAGAGCTCCCATTTCCACTGCATGTGTGAAATTAGACTTCACACAGATCACTCAGTCAGTTCTTAATATGTGTCTATGAATGCATGTAACTGGAGATTGTCTTTAACATTGCCCTTCCAAACTATTAAAAATATATAGACAATTCATAACATTCTTTAAATTAACTTGTTCTTGGTCATGTACACCTTTTTCCATGTACAGCATTGCTTTTCCTGTGTAAGATGTGTAATCTTACACATTCTATGAGCTTTATGTTATATAGCCATTATACATGTAGTCATTAATCTACATGATCTAAAAGTACATGTCAGTGAATATGGCCAGGCTGTACTCTGTGGTTAAAATATAAAAATGACTTTTATATTTCCTGAATTACCTTGGAAGAGAGAAAGAAGAAGGGGAAATAGATGATGTTGGATTCTGTTGAATATGATCCAGAACATATGAATATAATTTGTAAAAAGCACCATAATTAAGTGGTGAACCATAACCCATCCTTGACTAAGCCTTCTGTAGATGCTCCTTTTATGCTCAATCTTGATGACCTCACCTGTTACCAGCGACACTGCTAATTGTGAAACTTGTATAACTTTTTTTCAGTCTTGCCTCAGTCCTGTTTTCCAGTGTGCTGCAGCCATCAATTTCTAAATTTGTTTATATTTAACAAATATAATTTTTGTTTGTCATTGAAAACACTGTCCTTTTCTTTGTCCTTGTCTGTTAATTAAAGGTTTCATTTTTAGAAAGTGTCCCAACTTTTCTTGAAATGGGGTTTATAAGAAAAGCATCACTATTCACAGTGAATAAGATGATAGAACAAAACCTATCCTGGCTCCACTCCAGATTCTTCTTATGAAGGTCAAATGAAGTAGGCTCAGACAAGGGCAGCTAAACACCATCCATTCTGGCAATTTGCCATGTTAACTGATCAGTTGTGATACTCCCATAGAAAGTAAAACCTCCAAGTGGAAAAACACAGACAGAGGCAGATAGAGAGAAAGAGAGAGAGAGAGAGAGAGAGAGAGAGAGAAACCTAGTTGAAGGTGTAAGATATGTCACTTGGTGTGTTCAGCAGTATGACAATCATATAATTGGGAGACCTTTTACAGAGGTGATTAGGAGAATCATGGTCTTGGGCATGAATTACACTGAATACCCATGAAAGGCCATGAAAGACATAGAACAAGTACAATGTTAATGAAATTCCCTTACTATGGGGTTTACCTCTTGGTCAATTCAACATTTAAACAAATGGACTGAATGGAACCACAGCATAATTTAACCTTATTTAGTCTCTTACAGAAATCATAACTCACTGGCAGCTCTTCCATTCTGCCAGAAAGAGAAAATTAGTTTGTATGGACCAGAGCACCAAGATTTCTTTTGTGTAGGAAACTGATGATCTTGCAGAGAAGACTTCACACAGGCCAGGGGCACAAATAAGATTCTCTGAAAGGAAACAAAGAAATGAGTCTCTGAGAAACTGTTTTGTGGAAATAAGGTACAAACAGACACACAGGCACACATAGAATAGTCCCTTAATACGATAGACCATAAGAAGGGAAAGTAATCTACAGAGCCTTAGTAAGGCTCAGGCTTTCTGTCTGTGCCTTCTACTTTCTTTCAGGCAGAAAAAGTTGTCAGTCAACTTGGCAAAGCTATTTTCCTTTGTCAATAGGACAGGGGGGAAAACGCACTCAGTAGAGGAGGAGAGATTAAAGTGTGACTGAGCTGAGAGCAGTTCAGTTCTACTGCTATTATACTGACAAACTGCAGTGTCTTGCCTAAATGTGTCTATATTTCTCTTACATTGTGTCTCTTTCTTTCTTACCTCATTGTGGCACAATTATGTGTTCTTTTGATTATCCTTTCATGAATACTTCTGAATTTTGGCAATGATATGTTCATTTTCTTATTTAATTCAGATTTTGATAACATAACATAATTTTGATATCACCAGTATAGCTCAGTTATTGTACTTAACAGATAGATATATTTTTCTATCTGTTATATATAATTATGAATCACAGAAAAGAACCTGCCAAACACAGTAGCACTGATCTTTACCGCGAAATGTCTTTCATGCCCATATACATTTCTAATTTTAAATACGCTTTCACAAATTTTACTATCCCTCATTATTCTTCCATCACCCTCCCTGTCATAATTTTGTACTGCATCCCTATTCCTCGTGGAGCTCACTTAGTGACCTTGAATGTCTGACATGCACTCAGCTGTGGTCTCAAGATACCCAGCAATAATGAATCAATCAAGCTGCCAGAGCCACAAATCTAAAGCTGTGATAACCAGCAAAGAATGGGCAAACATACTGCACACATAATCCATTTGTTTCCAATATGATAAAAAAAAACCTGATGAGTTGGGTTACATTTTTAAAGTAATGTGATAGTGGATAAACTGGCTAAAAGGTGCAGAAAATAAAGGAAGTTGCATACCATTAGAATGGATGCATTTTATGTATTTACTTTACAGTCATTAATAAGCAAAAAAATGGAATGGGTGCCATAGCTCAATGCTTATGCCATTAAATGGCAAAAACTATGAAGTGTTAAGATACCATACTGCTGTAATCTTAGACCATCTGTTCTAAACAAGTGTAAGCCAATACAGCAAGATGAATAAAATCATTAAAATAATCAAATATCATACCACTTTTGATTGATTCAGTTCAATAAACTCTCAGAATATGAAGTAGCTCAGAATATGTCTTGATGGCAAATAATTTTTGTGGTGTGTTTTTTGAACCTTACATTTGTGATTATAATACATTGAGCTATTCTCTTGGTTTTATATGAAAAAAATGGCATTATACATTATTATTAATTATATACAGTATATATTATTTAATAGTATAGTGGTTTTTAATTATCAAACCATAACTGCATTTCAGAAAAATGTTAGTGTCCACTACATTTTCTTCTAGTGGACACCAATATTTTTCTTAATGTATAAAAATAATAATAAGTGCTATTCCTGAATTTTAAATAGTTCCTTTTTAACCTGTACAGTCTGATTTTAAATAACTATAAAGATGAGGACATTGACATGCTAAGAGTGACCTTAGAGTGAGCTTTCAGGATTAATTTTGCCTCATATGTTTGAACACTAATGCCAATTGAATGAAAGGGATCATGGTTAGCACCACAGTCAATCACACAGTCAACTGTAGCAAAGAGAACTTCTCTGAACCCCCTTCCCCCACTTACTTGTTATCCTTCACTCCCTCCATCTTTTGACCTCTGGATTAATTATGGTGGGACATACATACAGACACTGTGCTCATCATGCACATTTAGAGCAGGGCACAAAGGGTTCAACAAGCTGTGCAAAATAAAAGGTTACTTCATCATTGTTGACATAATGAATTTAATAGCAGATCAACCTATTTATTCAGTGACTGATAATATGTATGTCTCCTATAATCAAAAGTAGCATATATAATTCTAATAAAGCTCATTTCTAATAAAGCTAATTTCTGAGAGGCAAATAAAAAAGGTCAAATAGGTTGTGCCCTAGAAAACAGCACAGCTTTTCATTGTAATTTGACAAACAATTGTATGGAGAGGAATTCATGATACCTTGAAATGCAAACATGACTTTAGAATGAGGGGAAATAACAAAGGTCATGATGTATTGTATTACAGTGTGCAGCACACAGAAACTGTGCCATGTGGAAATGCAATGCATAAGAGGTTTGTCACTATGTAACATTTAGAGAACATGCCACAAAGCAAAAACATCATATTATTAATTTATACTATCATCGTAAAACAATGAGATTGGATTGCCTTACACACAATTTAGTGACAAAATCCTGCCACACCAACCTGAAATGCAACACTGTATCAGCTCATTTTCATTTGTAAAAGGAGTACATGATGAAATCATGCCATCAAAAGATGTAATCACTGTCCATTCACAAGTCTCTAGCAAACGGGAGTGTGGTAAAGGAAAGCACACTGAGATAGATTATCCAAATCTAATCGATTATCTATAATGGCATATTAGGGTGTTTATAGGTTAAAAAAGCATTCTGAGAAAAATAAAGTTGATTAAAGTTTCTGTTCAGAGAATACACTAACTGGGACCTAATCTGACCTTCCAGAACTGAAAATGGAATGTTCTTTCAAATGTTCTTGTTTTAGCATCCACTATAAAGCATGGAATGGTGGATTTTACGTAAACATCATGTGGACCATTGGCTTACTTAGTGAAGCTACTATGGGTGTACTTTCATGTGTGTGATGTGGTGTAATTAAACCTTCTATATGACAGCATGTATGTATTGCCATTTAACTCTAGTCATGATCACTGTCCTTCCCAGGCATGCCCTGTCCCCTGAGACCAGCAACATATTATTCATGGACAGCTCTGTCCTTTATCCTTTCATCTTGTCTCTAGCAGATAAGGCCAATGTTTTTGACAGCTTTGCCTCATAGCTGGTGCCTGGGTCTTAATTTATTATTATTATAATGATTTTTTTATTGTTGGTAGCATGTGAGTCCTGACCTGTAAATGGTTCCATTTACAGATGGCATAGCTACATTTATACACTTGCAATAACCATGTTTTATCCCTTTGTAAAACAGACTGAGAAAATTAAATAGATGGCTTCATTTGTATATAGTATGACAAAATGTCAATTTACAGGAATCAACCCTGTGGTGAAAAAAAGAGACTTGTCCCCTGAGACCAGCAATATATTATGCATGTACAGCCAGAGAAACACTCTGGCCAGACAGGGCAGACCCACTTTAGTATCTTCACCTATATCTGGCAGGAAACCCATGCATACATGTAGAGGATATACAGAAGTTCAGTGAAGATCACGAGCATCCGATATTGACCCTCAGCTTGGCACAGAGATTTCTCCAGATCATCTGAATCTTTTAATGATATTATGTACTATAGATGGTGGGATATTTAAAGTCTTCACACTTTTATGTTAAGGAACATTTTTCTGAAATTGGTCCATACTTTTCATACACAGTTTTATGCAGATTGATGCACAACTTCTCTCTGCACATCGTTCCTTCTGAGTGACTCTGCTTCTCTTTTTATCCCCAGTCATGTTACTGACCTGTTGCCATTTAACCTACTTAGCTGTAAAATGCTCCCACAGCGTTTTTTTTTTTTTTTTATTATTAGTACCACTTACTTTTCAGCCTTTTGTTGCCCCGTCCCAACTTTTTTGAGTTGCGTTGCTGCCTTCTAGTTCAAAATTAGTTAATATTTTAAATGAAATGGTAAAATGTCTCACTTTAAACATCTGATATGTGATATGTGTTCTACTGTGAATAAAATAAGGGTTTATGAGATTTTCAAATCATTCCATTCTGTTTTTATTTACATTTTACACAATGCCCCAACTGTTTTGGAATTGGGGTTGTGCCATATAGATGCACTTTGCAGTTCTACAATTATAGACTGTAGTCCATCTGTTTCTCTACATACTTTGCTAGTCTGTTCTCTAATGGTCAGGACCCCCATAGGACCAGCAAAGATAAGGTAGTATTTGGGTGGTGGATCATTCTTAGCACTGCAGTGACAATGATGTGGTGATGGTGTGTTAGTGTGTGTTGTGCTGGTATAAGTGGATCAGACACAGTAGTGCTGCTGGAGTTTTTAAACACTGTGATCTCTTACTGTGCACTCTATGAGACACTTGCATTATATTGCTCCACCCTGTAGATGTAAAGTCAGAGACAGTAGCTCATCTGTTTGTTAGTCATACTCTAGTCCTTGACTGCAGTGCTGAGAATGATCCACCACCCAAATAATACCTGATCTGTGCTGGTCTTGTTGGGGTCCTGGCCACTGGCCAACAGAATAAAGGGCACTACCAAAGTATGTAGAGAAACAGGCTCTCTGTTCCCAACTTAATTTACATTTATATTTACATTTATGGCATTTATCAAACGCTCTTATCCAGAGCGACTTACAAGAGTGCTTAGTCATTAACTTGGAATATCCAATGCTAAGGCTGATAGACCTGAATAAAAAGTTACTTTGAGCTATGATACTGCTAGAATTTTAGCCATGTACATAATTAGATGTTATAAGTCCCAGAACCTAAGTATTCCTAAGCTACACAAAACCAGCGAAAAACAAGACATAGGGAATACAATAATTGCTATAAGTGCGGTAACAGCTTTGAGTTAGTGCTCATTCAAGTGCTCTCAAAAGAGGTGGGTATTCAGTTGGTGTTTGAAGACAGCGAGTGACTCTGCTGTTCGGACACTCAGAGGGAGTTTATTCTACAACCTTGGTCCCAGGACAGAGAAAAGTCTGGATGCTTGTCTCCCATGTGTCCTGGATGATGGTGGGTTAAGTCGAGCCGTACTTGAGGCACGAAGGGCTCTGGGTACGCATCGAGCTTTGACCATTGCCATCAGGTAGGGAGGGGCTGGACCATTTTTGGCTTTGTAGGCCAGCATCAGGGTTTTCAGTATCTCTCAGTTCCACACACCAAGAAATAAACACAAAGCCCCTAAATGAACAGAGAGGAAGACTAGGACATAGAAAATGGCATAATGGGTTTACAGTGATTCTAGTGAATATTTCATTGTGTATGCAGAGAACATCATGTTCACATTTCAGAGCAGACACTGGATATTTAAAGAAGAACTAATGTACACTTTAATCTATATCTTATGCTCTCTGTCTACTCAAGTTTCCTCCACTATTAAGGAAATAATATTTAGTCTGCAAATTCCAAGAAGAAATTGCTGCTAAATTATTAATGCCATTTGTATGCTAGTTCAAGTGCTCATGTGCATCTCTGTGAACAGAGACCACTATGTTGCCTATTGTGGCAGGGAATCTTGGATTGCACACATACCCTTGAGTATGTCTCTCTCTGACACACACACACACACACACACATACACTCACAGTCTAATAAACACATTGTTAAATTATGGAAATGAGAGTAGGAGCAGCCATTCCAGTTGGATTGCTTTACTGAAGCATTTAATTTAAAATAATAAATAAATAATGGGGTGGCATCAGGTGTTTTATCAATGTAGTGAGGAGAATGAAATAATAATCAGTGTGTTTGATGAGGAAAGTTCACTTGACTGACACTCAACAGTTTATTAGGCTCCTTTAGAGATTCTCAGTGTAGTAAGATCATGAGAGACTGAAACTGGCAACATTAATGAGATGATGCTCAAGATTAAAGATACATGTGGGACATATTTACCCTCATAGACATCAACACTAATTGTAGAGAATGAAGTCTGACACATTGTTTTTCACTGCTGAATAATATATATTCCATCTCTGTCTTGATTAAATTCTTAGTAAGTCAATTTTATGTTTAAGTAATGATCAGAAGAAATCAGATTTATTAGCCGATTTTCTCCTAATTTTCTTATTGCTCATTTCCATCTTTCTCTATCACTGGCTAACCACCAATAAGAGAGGGTGAAAGTAAACCTGTGCTTTTGCCAAAAGACAAAAGAGAGCAGGGCCAGTTCTGTTCTTTTGGACTTCTGTTCACAGATGGCTGTGGCCTAATCAGCTTTTGGACCCACATTCTTTATGGTAAGTCTTAGTTTGTGTTTCTCCACTGTCAGATTCAGTTAATCTTAACTTGATCAGCACAGAAGCTGTTGTTATAGAAGCATCTGCACTGTTCCCCCGGACAGGCCACCTCAGATGGACCGAGTAGCAAAACAAGCTGCAAGATGTCTGCATTTAGCAAGGGAAACTGAAACCAGGAGTAAAACAAACTAAAGTCTGCTTAAATTAAATGCTGTTGGACTTAAGAGTGATCCCTGCTTGTGATTACAGTATAATCACATCTAAATACTGTATGGTTTCATGTCATGTCAGGGCTTGAACGTTGAGTTTTACTGGCATTTTAGGCCACTGAGCTGAACATACGTAATACTGTGATTTTACATTTCCTAAATGATATGCTCTGAGCTAACTAGAGTCCATAAATGCTTTAACATCCTGCTTTTGTTATAATGTTGGCAGACTTTGTAACATTTAGCATTGTCAGAAGTAAAAAAAATCACTTGTGGTATTTAAACACAAGCCTGATTGCTGTCTCTTCACTTGACTGATCACTGTTCATGATAACATCCATGGAGAAGTTTTGTTGATACAATTTCTTTATCTTTTTATTTTGTCATTTAAAGATTGGAAAAGCATTGTCCACTGTCATCTCAAGAATGCTTACAGAATGTATAAAAAACTGCTGGAACATAGCAATTTGACAGGTATGTACAAACTGAATTGGTTACGCTTATGTCCATTTCACTGTACCATAGATCTCTAACAACAAGCAAGATACAAGGTTTTAGGCATCTTTATACAGACTGAATGCACTTACCACTGAGTGTATTATCTGCCTGCTTACAGATATCTGCAGGAAATGAAACCTTTATGGTGACATTCAATAAATTATTTTTTTTAATATTATGGTGGTATTTGTACTCACTGTTTGGAATAATGATAGTTAGATATGTAATTGTGTTTCTGTTTTTTGCAGTTGCTAAGGCCCAAAAAATGGTACTAGCAGCACAATTTTGGAAATTACTTACTCAAATAGCCTATTCCATTTAACTGGTACTCTAAACTCTAAGCTCATTCTCTACCTTATACTCAGCTAGCAATTCTAAAACACACTTTTAGCCAAACAGAGGTTGCTACATTAAATAAAGCAATACAAACTAAACACCCAGTGTAGAATACACTGCCATGCAAACACCACACCTATGAACCAATTGCCCAAACCCAGCCCCCACAGGTGAAAATACTTCTGGAAAATCAGCACCTGAGCTCCATACAAGGAGCACAAGAAGCATGTTGGTTTGCACAACAGTGGAGGCAAATGCAGGAGAAAGAGGACAAGGAGGAGGAAGATGATGAGGACAAGCACTAGAATGAGCACCAGGACCAGGATCAGCACCAGCATGAGCAGCTATCACCAATGAGATCCGGGCCACTCTGGTTGACCATGTGGTCAACCATGGGTTGAGTTTTCGGGAGGCTGGGCAGAGGGTCCAGCCTAATCTAAGTTGCTATACTGTAGCAAATATTATCCAGAACTTTCAAAAAGAGAATAGGTAAGTAAACCTATTTTCCATACCATACTATTGAACTGAACTGTATACACCACTGTACTACTGCAGTGCAGTGCCAGATCATTATTCACAGTGCCATTTTACTTTACACTAATAACCATTCACATCATGTTTTTGCAGAACTGCAAGAATACTCCTTGCTGGAGGAAGAAAATGGCTGTTCACCCCAGAGCAGGAACAGGCCATCATAAACATGGTCAGAGCAGACAACAGCATACGCCTTTGACAAATAAAATAATACATCATTACAGACAATGTCACATGTAGCAATATCTATTCCATGAGTTTATCTGCACTGGGCTGTCTCCTTCATAGACATCAAGTAAGCATGAAACAAATATACAGGCTCTCAATTCTGCGCGACTCTGAATGGGTGAAGCAACTGTTTTATGAATATGTGCAGGTATGCTATGCTATCCTATCACTGGTACTGTTATCCATTGCCCTGTGCAACATCATATTGAGTACTTTGTATATTTCATATTGCCATATAATGCTCTAATGTTTGGTTTCTGTGGGTGATGGAGCTAGATACAGCTGCTGTGGAATGCAAGTTCCTTTACACTTATGAAGCAGGCTTCAACCTTGCCAAATTAAGGCACAGGGGGAGGAGCATTATAGGACACCATGCCATCATCCATGTTCCTTGGCAGCATGGTGGCAACATCACAATGTGTGCAACTATAAGCCTGAATAGTGTTGTTCATCATGCCACGGCACAACACAGCACGCATCATCACCTCCCTTAACACACTGCACAACATTCTTATTCTCTATCACCAGGGGGAGTTCCAGGAGTTCTGTACAGAATGGAGGTGGAAGGTATATGATCCCCACCAACGCATCCTGCTTCTCCAGGCAATGGAGGAGGCCTGTGGTGACATTGATGAGGGATCATGCCAGGGGTAGATACGTAACTCCAGATTGATAGGAATATCTGAATTGTTTTTATTTGCCTCGCTGTCTGGCCAGAGAGAACATTGCTTGTGATGTAGATGAGATGTTGTGGCCAGACCCAGACAGAAGACAATATGCATCTTAATTTTTTTCCCTCCATTTCTCTATTTCTTGTTTTTTGTAATGTGTTACAGGATGTGTGTTTCAGTAATGTTCATGCCCAAGAAATAAACATTACCCTCATAGTGTGCTTTACATACCACATGTGCTTTACATAGTGGTTATGTACTAATTATGCAAAAATAGCTTGTATATTTTTGGGAAACTTATTTTGGGGAAAATAATTGTATTATGCGGCGGCACGTTGGCGCAGTGGATAGCGCTGTCACCTCACAGCAAGAAGGACCTGGGTTCGATTCCCGGGTGGGGCGACCTGGGAAATTTCTGTGTGGAGTTTGCATGTTC
>JAOVYV010000053.1:9259463-9271264 GCA_025674545.1 Hassar affinis
GAGACGTTTCATTTATTTTTTTGTTATAAAACTTTTAAAGTCAGTGGGGGATCAAATACTTATTTCCTCCACTGTAAGCTCCCAATCCTGATCAACAAAGTGGCAGGTGACTCCTAAGTATACTTCAGTCGCAGTACTTGTCCAAGCATCTGTGGTAAGTGTGAATTTTGATGCAACATTTTAAGTTTTTTACTCTCTCAAGAGTGGCCTCATATTTTTTCTCCATTAAATCTGTAAAGTGGTGTCTGGACGGGAGTTGAAATGTGTTGATCATCTCACGGAAGCCTTGTTCCTCCACAATAGCAAGAGGTCTCATTTGGAGGATGCTGTCATAAAGCTCAGCAGCCATCTGGGGTGTGCGTGGACTTGGGTTTCTTTTGTGGAAAAAGTCCTCCACACTTCTTTGCTTGACCCTTAAAGCACATGATAGTAGCATTCAAAATTAGTCTATTTTACATCACTGCTGTGTTGTCAAACTAGACATCAAATTCTAATTGCTGTGACAGTTTTATCACTGTTTGTGACAGCAACACTTTACTTGAAATAGTGTATCAATATTCTACTTATGAACTAGACTAACTAAATAAAATAAAACCTAAAATGGTTATAACTTGTTATTATTTCATCACTGGTGTCATATGGTGAAGTTAATGGTAAATCATCTGTAAATATATTTTACACCGATATAGTACAAGGAAAATAAATAAAATGATTTACAGACTGTAGTGACAGGATGTAATGTTAGTAAAAGCTATTCTCTTACCCTTACCTTTAAAATAAACAGAAAAATAAAAAATGGCCGAATAACTATCTTACATAGCAGTTGATGCTACATTACATTACCATAACAGCAATGGTGCAGAAATTAATTTTAACACGGGCGAGGAAGATGAAAAGTTAGAAAATCAATTTTATAGCGACCACTACTAGTAACAAGGACCTTAGCTACACATGTTAATAATCCTAATATACATTAACCCTAACACAAAACATTTTATATTACAAAAGCCCAAATTTAAATGAACTGTCTACTCTCACTCTGAGTTTCTTTAGTAAGTGTTGTGAAAATAATCTGATTAATTTTTTTTGTGTAAATACATAAAAATACTGTTTTTCATTTAGTTTTGTTAAAAGTCTCATTTAAAAGCTTTTAAAAATAGCTTATGTAAAATATGTAATGTATTCAATTTATACTGATTTTTGTTACAGTTTTTCTTAGTTGATTTGGTGAATTTCTCAAAACAGTTCATTCAATCTCCACATCTCCTTATCACTTGGCCCCATCATAATAGCATTTCTCATTGTGTTTGTACATTCTTTTGCACATTCATGCAAATGGTCTTGTACAATTGTCTGCTGTTTTTTGCATTAACAATTGTTTATGTCATGTTTAGCAAAATGTTTCTACTGATTGTTGAATGGTCTTACCCTCCAAAACATTTTGGCTTTAGGTCATTGCCTAGGTCATAAGATGAAAAAGGGATGAACATGTTGTCATAATCTCTCAGACATGATTTGTACATTTCTCTCAAACCTTTTTGGTAAATTTTCAAATTGTAATTTTAGATTGTTCAGTAAATCTTGGCTTTCAGTTAAGAAAGGAAACTGGTGAAGGTTTAAATCAACCAATGGTCAAAAAGCTCTCAACCATAGGTCAGGGGTGCATCTTATCAACTTTCAATTGACAAACATATGTGCTCATTTGGTATAATGTGAGTTTTCACCAGTCTAAAACCAACAGGTAATGGTTTGCCATTCATACTAGAATGCTGGTGGAATTCCTCCCACCCTATTCCCCATTCCTGAACCCAAATGAGGAGTTCTTCTCAGCTTGGAGATGGAAGGTGTACGATCACCAGCCGCACACCCAAATGAGCCTGCTGACTGTCATAGATGCAGCGTGTGAGGATATCACAGCAGATGCTTGCAGAGGCTGGATTAGACACTCCAGGAGATTCTTTCCATTGGATTCCATTCTTCCATTGCTGCATTGGAACGGAAGATATCCAGTGTGATGTGGATGAAAGCATGTGGCCCAACAGAAAGGAGCATCAGGATGTATAGAAAAGAAAGCATTATATTTCCTTACATTTTTGTCTCAGGTTGCTGTGAATGTTTAGAGTAAGTTTCTTATTTTGTAGTTTTTCCTGTGTTATAGAGTGATGCCAAACAGTTGTCTGTCTTTCCTGAATTTCTTTCTGTTTTTTTGTCAACAAATTGCAGTGTGAACAATACAATAAAAGAATAGTACTCTATATAAATTTGATTCCACTCCAATTTTTTGCTGTCAGTCTTCCACATACAGTCATGTGTAACTTTGTGTTCTGTGTAAGTTTGTATTTTATGTGTTTTAATTGATAACTTAACGGAATGTGCAGTGTACTTGCAATCAAAAGCTTTGCTAGTTTCCATCAGGATAAACTTACACTGTACACTAGTATTTTGACAGCTGATTGACATACATATTTGCTTTTGATGCAAAAACAAATAATTATGAGTGACCTCACTCATAATTATTTGTTTTTGCATCAAAAGCAAATATGTATGTCAATGCTTTTGCAGGTATTTCATTGAGTTTTGCTGTTTGCACTGTTTTGAGAAATGCACTTGTTGTGATGCCAATGTAAATCATGATGTAAGAAATGTACCAAATCAAATAAAGTAAATAAATAAGTAAGTAAATAAATAAAATAAATAAATAAATAAATAAATAAATAAATAAATAAATAAATAAATAAAAGGAGACCCAGATGGAGAGAGGTTACATTATGGTAGGTGAAAAGAAAGAAAGAAAGAAAGAAAGGCTGCTGATAGATAGATAGATAGATAGATAGATAGATAGATAGATAGATAGATAGATAGGTATAAAACTTCTTTTTTCATTTCGAAGAGTTTTTTTATATGGGCAGCCTTCATTTGCCCAATATAGATTTAATAAAGGCTATCTGTTCATGTTGCCAAGCTCACAAAGACTGTAGTGTCAGGCAAAAAGGACATGACTTTGTGCCAAAAAGTTTTCACTGAGCAAATGAATTTGCCATCAGTATTCCTTGCCATGCCTTGCTTTCACTATGGTGTCTCTGAAATGTGGAGAGGGATTTCAGGTTTGGGCAGAAAATCTGCATGGTCAAAACATATTTATGAATCATCATGAACTGCTTCTGTGTGGCTAGAGGATACTGTATACAGGAATGTCTTTTAACATGTCCCTAAAGCCCCCAAAAGATCCTTTTTCTGGCAAGGAATTTGGACAGCCTGTGTGTTCCTCTGAGGCTGTAGGAAGCACCCAAATGAAAATAAATTGGCTGCACTGTGGAAAAAAATCTGAAGAATTGTGTTTCAGAGCTATTAAAAAAAAGTACACAGGGAAAGTAATCAATTAGTCCCATTACTACCTGCAGTAGTTGTACAGGTTTAGGTTGGCATGCATGCAATTGGGCTTAGACAAAAGTCAGTTTAATCCATTAGTACATAAAAAAGAGAAATAACAGTAGTAGAGAGAAAACTCAATTAAGTAGCCATGGTTGTTTATGTAAATGTAGAGAATGTATACAGACTGTTTATTTGGGCCTGAATGTAATGAACCCACACTTAAAGGAGTCAAGAGCAGAGAGTTTATTGAATGCAGCGCTATTATAAAAAGGTATGCATTTCAATAAAGGTGCAAAAACAAAAGGCTCAGTTCAGTTCAAATAATAGTTCAAACATAGTCATAAACGTAAAACAACCAGAGCGTGGAGGGAGTAACAAAACACAAAAACGATGCAAAGCTCAGAAGATTCCAAAACGTGAACGGGTGATTGCAGGAACTCTCCAAGCTCTGGTGAAGGGTCTCTGAAAGTAAACAAAGGGAGACTAATCACTAAACTAGAAAAACAGAAGACATGATAAATGTAAGGTCATAAAACAAAGCAAGATTACTTAACTTGGAATGAGGAATAGCAGAGTCTTGGCGATAACTGCCGTGAAGGAAGTTGCACGTTCGTTGATCCACCCTGAGGAGTGAAAACAAGCCTCTTTTATACTCCTCAGGGCAGCTTGATGAGCAATCAAATATGACCACAGGTGCCCCCAATTTGCAAGGCCCTGTGGGAGATTCTGGCCCATGATTCAAGGATTCAAGGAGACTTTATTGTTATTCGCATCATTTCAACATGGCTGTCATGGCTGCTCTGCACACAATTTGCCTTTTTTAGTTAATTTGAGAGTTATTTCTTATTTTAAACAACTTTATTCATCATGGCACATATCAGTTATGACAGAGACATCCTTCTTTCTGTTAATTTACAATTTCCTCACCTTAAATCTCTGTTAACTCCGGATCGGAGCTGGCTGAGGGAAATCCTGAGGGAGAACAAAGAACGGGATGACAAACTTCGTATGAAGCGACACTGAGGAAAGCAAGCTGGCATGAGGGACAGACTGAGGGCCAGAGCACACAGGACACCTCTGCCTAGTGTTCTTCTGGCCAACGTCCAGTCTCTGGACAACAAACCTCAGGGCCAGAATTAAGTTCCAGAGGGACATTAGGGACTGCAACCTCCTCTGCTTCACCGAGACATGGCTGAACCCAACGGTACCAGACCACGCCATCCATCCGAGTTCTTCTTGGTTCTTCACATGGACAGGACTGTGGAGTCGGGGAAGTCAAGAGGTGGTGGAGTTTGTATGATGGTGAACAACAAGTGATGCGACAGTGCTAATGTTGTGACCTCCTGCACACCAATCGTAGAGCTACTTGCCCTGAAGTTTCAGCATTTATATCTCCCTTGAGAGTTTACCTCGGTTATCACCTGCACTGTTTAGATCCTGCCAGATGTTAACAAGGACACCTCACTGTGTGAGCTTCATGATGCTCTCACATGGTTTCAGACTCACGACAAGGACGCTGCACTCATTGTTGTTGGGGATTATAACAACGCTAACCTCAAGCGGGTGGGAGCAAACTTTCACCAACACATCAATTGCCCGACCAGGGGCAATCGGACATTAGATCACTGTTCATTTTACACAAGGACAGCTACAAAGCACAATCAAAACCACCATTTGGGAAATCTGACCATGCCACCATCTTTCTCATGCCTAAATACAAACAAAGGCTGAATCAAAGCTTCCAGTTGTGAGAGAGGTCAAGCATTGGACGGACCAATCAATGGCCATGCCGCAGAACGCTCTAGATGACACTGACTGGGATATGTTCCAGCGCAGTTCCGATGACATCAACATGTTTACGGAAGCGGTTGTTGGTTTTGTTGTGAAATTAGAGGAGGACATGGATCATAAAACAATCATCAAGCGTGTAAGCGAATCTACAAGATACCCACAGATCTTAAGAAAATGTCATAAATGTGCTTCTTTTATCTGTTCTCTCTAATGATTGTTTCAACATTTAAAGTATTTTTCTGTTAATTGATTAAATAAGAGACAGAAGTTTATGGGGGAAATTAGCACACTTTTTTCTAGAATTTCCTTTTTTTCCTCGTCCTTTATCTGAGAGAAAGCCCCAGCTATCTTCTGACATTGAGTCCCAAAGGAACCAAGTGGATTGGCTGATTCTTCCACCTTGTCACTCGACTCGGCACTAACTCTGCCTTTACTCCACCCTCGCGCCAATCTTCAAAACTCCTACCCAACTCAGAAGTGGGAGTACAGAATTGAGCAGTTTTGCGGAGTCGTGATTTTGAGCTCCGTTCTGCTTAACCATAATTTTTTTGGACTCTGCTTGAGTCCCACATCTCTCCAAGCTAAGACCTTTTTGTAGACTTCGTCCAGAGTAGATCTGCAAGAAAGCCTTCGTCTGAAGTTACAGGCATTTACTCAGCCTACCATAGTAAGTTCTTACTTCGCTGACAGCCATGGCAAGAGAGTTCTTTGCTGATCGAGAACTGAGACTCCGAACCTCCACTCCAGCCTCGATACAGAGCAAAACCACCTCTACAAGCGCCGCCAACTGATGTTACTGCCCCGGGACGACGTCTGAGATTGACCATGGTGAACTCCAGGTTCCTTCACAAGTTTGTGTCGCGCCTTGAGCAAAGAAGCAAGATCTCCTGCGACAGAACCACCTCTCGGGTCACATGCACTTTGTCAGACTGCGTCCAAGTCATATGGTAAATATGATCCCCTGACCCTTTAAAACCTATTTTTTTGTTTGGTAAATTTGGTAGTTTTTGGTAGTTTAGGCTTGCTATAGGTTCCCAGTTAAATTACTCTCCTTCCACCATAAATTTCACCTCTCCTTATTATCCTAGCTCATAATACCCAGTTTAAATGCTAGTTATTCGTCTTTTGTAGTCATATATATCTACAGGGGTTGGACAATGAAACTGAAACACCTGTCATTGTCAGTGTGGGAGGTTTCATGGCTAAATTGGACCAGCCTGGTGGCCAATCTTCATTAAGGTATCACATTCTAGATGCTGGAAATGCAGTTCAAACAATGTAATATGTATAGATGTGTATGTGTGCATTTCTTGTGTAACACTTGTTACTGCTATTGAAAATCATTGCCATTTTCTTTTCTCTATACCTCACTATTTTTTTTCAGTAAAACAGAACAGAACAGATGAGTATTTTTGTCATATCATATTGGGACATAAAGGTGTATGCAATCACCTAGCCAAATTTAAACACAAATATTTGTGAAAGAATGGGTCATTCTGAAGAGTTATAATGCAGATATTGTCGAGTGCTGATGTGCATAGCACATCAAAGTTGCCAATGCTCTGCTGATTCAATAACTGAGCTCCAAACCTCTTGTGGCATTAACATCAACCCAAAAACTGTGTGCCAGGTGTGTTATACCATGGGTTTTCATGGAAAACAGCTGCATACAAGCCTTCCTTCACCAAGTACAATGACAAACATTGGATGGAGTGGTGTAAAGTAAGCTGCCACTGGACTCTGGAGTCCAATAATAATAAATTGACTCTGGAGAACAACAACAACAACAACAACAATAATAATAATAATAATAATAATAATAATAATAATAATAATAAAAACACATTCACACACAAACAATTTGCAATATCCTCAACACCAATAACAACTGCCGATGATTTCATCAGCCATCCCAAACTACAGAAACTCATTTCAGGGCAGTAGGACTGAGGGCAACTGTAAATTGTAAATCCCACCCACAGAGAAAACTGATCTTAGTCAGGATACTTAGTCACATACTCACTATGTTTGTTGCTTCCTGTCTCCCTGTCTTCCTGTCAACCTCTCGCTCCTTGCTCACTCGATCCCATTTTTTTCCCCAGGATATTGTATATAATTTGCAGGAATCAGGGATGAATATAGATGCTATGAATATATGGGGGACTCCAGGAACTTCTGGAAGAAGTGGCATGTCTGGTTTAATGGACATCTAATGTAATTGCATGATTCTAAACAGTGATCGCCTGTGGTGACACAATCTGTAAATGGAAGCATGAGCCACTCAAATTAGCCTATTGGCATCCTGATGTGGTTGCAGGCAAAGAAAAAAACAGAGTACTCAATTATAGCTTGCAGTCAGCTGTAATTACTCTAATCATGTAAGTGTGGCCTCCTTACACCACTAACATAATAGAGACAATGTTCCTAGTTTCTTATAGTACAGTGACTGTTTTTTTCCTGTAATTTACTATGGACAAACAGGATATAACATTGTTGTCTAATGATCTTGGTACTGATTCTTTCCAATTGGACATGTGTAGTTCCAGTAAAGTCCACTTCAGGTAGCATCTTCAATCAAGAATCAAGATAAGAAGCATTGCAATCAGAGTTTTGAGTGGTAGCCAGTGCACAAATACACTTGTTGCTAAGAAACAATATACTGTTTCTTTTACTGTATAGATGCATGTGTAGTTTCTGATCTTCAGTGTTCTAGAAATGTACATTTTCTATTTGTATTCTGTTTTTTTTTTATGGAGAGTGGGTTGTTAAGGAATTGCTAAAACACCTATCTACTCTTATTCCTAAATTTAAATGGGTAAAATTCCTTTTAGAACAGTAGATGTTCTGCTGAAAGAAGGGTAAGTTGAGCATGTAGCAATTGAAAGAATGAATGGATGAATGAATGGGTACATAAATAAGACTGAATATACTATAAACCATGGCTGTTTTTATTTGCCATTAGCTGGATAAGGTTAATAATAGACTTCACACAATGATGTGTATGTGTCATGGACGCACTGAATATGGAACAAGACTATGACTCCCATCAGCCACTGCACACCACATGACTGCACTTGATTAATGTTTAATAATCATAGCATTTTAATAACATTTTGAACAGCATTCAAAATTGTCAAAAATGTCAAGCTTTTATATTTTGTTGTCTGTATTATTGTAGCTAACTCATATCAGGTTCATGTTGCTTTCTTGCTTTGCTTTTCCATATTCTTTTGATGTTTGTGTTTTTTGTTTTTTCTATAAATATGCTTAATTTGCACATGCATCCAACTCTTCCACTATTTAATCAGAATACAAGTAATTAATATTTAATATTCTTTATTATACCATAGCACTGTTGAATTCACAATTCTGATTGGTTCAAATATGCTGATACAAATGTTATATAAATGTGCTTTTTCTAACCCTTTCACTTCTGTATCAACATACACAGGGACTTGTACAGCAGACACTAAACATAAACAGATTAAAATTTAGTGTGCATTTGTTGATATGTTGAATTTTTCTGTGAGGAGATGTTTATTTAACATTGTTGGAGTCTCAAGTGTCAGCACTTTGTGACAGTCGGGTAAAAAAGTAACTTTATATTTTCAGACACAAGAAACTTTGTGTCAGAGGGTTTTATGATTCCTGCTTTCCATCGAGCTCCATCATACCACCATGTCATTGAAGAGCATGCCCTGCCATGTTTTATTCTTTACATAATGTCTGATTAATGTCTGATTATTGGGAAAAAGTCTAATATTAGGCCTTTAGGTTATTCAATGATTAATCACCAGATTATATGATACTGATAAATATACAGTTAACACATCCTTTTCTTTTTAGCTTCATTCTGATATGGACACAGAGGATGGTTCTGTGAAGTATGTACTTACCGGAGATGGAGCAGGCACAATTTTTGAGATTGATGAAAACTCCGGTGATATCCATGCCACCAGAAGATTAGATAGAGAGGAGAGATCCTCATACACACTCAGTGCTAAAGCAATTAACAAAACATCTGGACACGTCTTGGAGAGGGCCTCAGAGTTTGTCATCAAAATCCATGACATCAATGATAATGAGCCAAAATTTAGTAAGGAAACTTATGTGTCCAGTGTACCTGAGATGTCCAGTGTTGGTAAGTTTAAACTTTTTTATTTGATATGACATGCTTGTTCAACAGCAGCTGGTGAGTTCTGACTGTTTTGTAATGAGACTATTTTGCTGACACTACCTGCTTCAAGTAAAGTATATCTTATTCAACAAGTAATGCTTCAACAGCCCCACTGAATTCAAACATCAGCTATCACCTCTTACTGGATTTCACTTTTGAATTAAGGTGCCTTTATCAACAATCCTTACATCATGTGAAATAAATTTACATGTATTCATTTAAACTTCCACACAATTAGATTGCTCATAGACTTTTGATTTCTTGAAGATGTATTTTCCAATGTAAAATAGATGTATTTCACTGGAGGCTCATGAAACATAACATTAAATGATACAATGCTCACTGGTGAGTACTGGGATATGTAGGTCTAATTCTATTTAGTTCTCTGGGAAATTAAATGCCACTAAAAGGTATGAAGAACATTAAACCTTGGATAATTACTTAATCCTGTTTTAATTAATCCTATTGTCAGCAATGATCTTTCACCTATTTAGACAAACAGACTGAATAAATGTAGATGAATGCACCAAAGAAAGTGGAAATTCATTATTTGTTCTGAAGCATCAAATTAGCCTGTGGCTTTATCTCAAATAACTCAAAATTAATTTGCAGATGAGACAAAGCATGGTAGACTGTTTTGATTAGAAGTTCATGCATTTCCTGTGCCTAGTCTGACAGAAATTAAAGGAAGAGTAATAAGAAATCAAAACAATACAATAAACAATTATTTAATATGACCTTGTTGAGGCACTACTTCTGTATATGTAGGAGACATCAGTTGAGTGGGAGGTCCTTCAATGTGGACCAAGACACATTCACGTACACACTGCTATAGGTTTGCAGCCATATGCATTCCAGATGACCTCTGAATATGATCTGAACAATCAGCTCTCAATGCATCATCCCCACTCACACCTGTATATATGAATGCAGGTGTGAATGGGACCATATTTTAAATTGAAATAAATAACTTTAATTTGTTAAAAATAACTGTTTCATACACAAGATTTTATAATTGGAATCAAAAATGTAGTGTTTCAGTGTTTCAAGAGTTGGTTTACCATCACTCTATCTTATTATTTTTATTTCTTTTTTTATCTACAAAACCTACATTTTATGTAATGGGTCACACATTGTAGAAGTTGGAGGCGTAAAGCAATACACATAATGGATCTTTCTCCAGCTTCCTGGGGTTCTTGCACTTGAAATCCAAAGAATCACTTCCAACAAGCCCACACACTCCCATTCATTTGTCTATTTCTCCATGGGCTATAGAGTTACATCACACACAGCAACTCTAAATGGGACACTGCACTCATAAGCCAACAAATTTTCCTCCCACCTCTCATGCCTCTCCATGCATAGCAGATTCAAACTCACAGCATGTGTGCAGTCAAGAGGTCATGAATGGCACTTGCATTTAAGCTGATAAAAACTGACCATGTTTTGTGAACATGCTGTGTGTTAGTCAGGCCTGGCCATCCATGAAGAGTGAGTCTCTTCTCACCCCATGTTTTCCTAGAACCATTGGAGAGTTGACAGATGTTTCTATTAGTGTACTTCAAGTTGGGCTGCAAGCGAACACCACCCAGTGGAGGTCTTGAAAATGCCAAGGACGGCATGGATTGATGAGAGACATTGTTTGCACACTTTTCAAACTAAAATGTAAACGTTGAGTCACCTTTAGAATTCATTCAAAAGTGATGTGTGCAATACATGAACACAGAGAGGCAAAGTGACAGGAGAAAATACAATCTGGATTATTATAATGAGTTTTGAATTTTGTCTCATTAAAACAATTTCCTTTTATGCTATTCAATAGATTTTTTTAAATGTTTCAGACATTACAGCTTGATTAATTTTAACTGGTCAAACTAAATTACCATTAGGTCACAGAAAATTAGAGAGATCTGTATTCAACAAAGAAATTTTGCAAGGAATTTAGAGATTTCATCATCTACAGTCCATATTATCATCAAAACATTTAGAGAATCTGGAGAAATCTCTGCAAGTAGGCAGCAAGGCCATTGATTGCCCGTGATTGCACTGCATTAAATACCCATACCATTCTGCAATGGATATTACCACATGGGCAGAGGAACACTTCAGCAAACCTTTGTCAGTGAACACAGTTTGTCGCTCCATCTACAAGTGCAAGTTAAAACTCTATGCAAAGTGAAAGCCATATATCAACAACACCCAGAAACACATGGGGACAGGGACATCCCTGGTTATTTCAGCAAGACAATGCCAAACCACATTCTGCATGTGTTACAACAGCATGGCTTCATAGTAAAAGAATGTGGGTACTAGACTACCTGCAATCCAGACCTGTCTCCCACTGAAAATGTATGGTGCATTATGAAGCACAAAATATGACAACAGAGACCCTGGACTGTTGAGCAACTGAAGTTGTACATCAAGCAAGAATGGGAAAGAATTCCACCTACAAAGCTTCAAC
>JAOVYV010000053.1:9293177-9303745 GCA_025674545.1 Hassar affinis
TCTTGCTGGCGCATCTGTGACCAAGACACCATACTAATAAATTATTGTGGTCTAAAGTGACAGTTGTTTCAGTTTCATTGTCTAACCCCTGAATGTATCTATTTCAAAAAAGTCACAAAATTTACTGTGCTTTTAGAGAATGTGGTAGTGATGCGGGTTGTGAAATTTCTATGAACTTTACATTACAAGATATTGGCTAGTGAAATGCTAGGTGGCGCTACTCCACAAATGAATTGTAATGAGCTAGGGTGATAATGCTCCTAGAGGCCAACTTGCCATAAAAAACTAATCATTTTTGGCAGAAAAATGCTTTGAGCCTGCTAGACTTCAGGGGGCACTAACACGAAGGGCAACACAGACCTACGGACACAAAACATACACAACTCTATATTCTGTATCTGACTACATGGGGCTACGCCCCTTTCAAGGTTATATGATATCAATAAGTACATAATATTGTCACTCAAAGACTGGTGCAGAAAAAACATTTCACATAAACTGTATGACCTCCAGCCCTTTCTTCAGCGGTCATGACATTACAGGATATTAGTGAGTGTGCAAATCCTTTTAAGCGTCAATTAAATATGCAGTAACAGCAGTTAAGTTGTTTTGCAACATGCCAGATAGAAACAAATCAGTCAACATATTTCTAAGACCGCATTCCCTCCCTGATGAGTCACTGGAGCATTTGTTAGCACTGCAGCGCTGCTCATGAACTGTTCACAAATAGAAGGTGCCTTTGATAAATCTTTGATGCTGCAGAGAATTTCTAGTCACCGCGCAGAAATACAACCTGTACCTGCTCTAAAATGTGACAGAATCAGATTAGCCGATGTCACTCTGCCAAAGGCAATACAGAACACAAGAAGTCTTGCTTTGACTGTGAATGCAAATGCTAAAAACGGTGCAGTGGGTAGCTTGCTAGGTCACAGATCCAGGGTTCATGGTTCAATCTTAAGCTCAGGTTACGGTCTGTGCAGAGTTCTCTGTTTTGGTTTCCTCGCACCTCCCAAAACATGTCGAGTGGATTGTCTAGGTTTGCCCCTAAGTGTAAATGAGTGTCTGAATCCAGGGTGGGGTCCCCATGTATTCCTAGGAAAGGCTCTGCATCCACTGTGACCCTGAACATGAATGAATATGTTCTGTATATCGAATTTATAGCAAATGTATAAGAAATCCTGAGTGTGTATAACATAATACAATCCATAAACATAGTGCTCAGTACATTCTCACTGTTAAAACGCATAAAGTCATTGTGTCCGTGTTTGTTTCAGGAGTGCCGTGGACGCTGCACACCTGGCTGGAATCTTTGCGCACGTGTTTCTTGCAGCACAGACGCCCATTGATCCAGGGTCTGCTGAAGGAGTTCAGCTGCATCGAGGAGGAGGAGTACACCGAAGAGCTGATCACACACGGCCTGCCTCTAATGTTCCAGATCCTCCGTGCAAGCAAGGTCTGCACCAATCTGCACCATCGCACATGCACACATCCCACTCAGCCCACTCTGCCTACACACAGCATTCTCAAACTTTACCACACATTTCTTATTACTTGCTGATAGGGACAGTAATGTAGCCTGTGATCCACTGAATGCTTGAAACAGGGAGATTTGCTTGGAAGCAGAACGGCGTTATGTAATAGTGTGGGCTTCGCTTTGACTCTGGTGGAGAGGTTCAGTCACATACCTGCTCAATGTGCATTCTTCTTGCGTGTACAGGAGAACTGATAGACTCCACTTCAGTCTGACATTCCAATCAGCCGAACCCTCCGCTGCACGTGTGCACTTGGGTTGTGTGTTTGAGCGTGCACTGGTGGGTGTGTATGTCCACATCAGTCAGACGTGATCACTGGGAAATGCAGTCTTAATTCTGCAATGATGGCTGATTGTACTTATAATATATATATATATATATATATATATACAGTGCCTCCAAGTAATATTCAACCCCCTGCACATTTTGTAGGTTTACACATTCGGAGTTAACTTGGCATTGTGACAGTTGGACTGTAGATCAGCCTGGACGTGTGAAATGCACTGCAGCAAAAAAGAATGTTATTTCTTTGTTTATTGTTTTTTAAAATCGTGAAAAGTTTATTCAGCGGGTCAATTATTATTCAACCCCTCAAACCACCAGAATTCTGTCTGGTTCCCTCAAGTATTAAGAAGTAATTGAGGCATAAAGAACAATGAGCTTCACATGTTTGGAGTAATTATCTGTTTTTCCCGCCTTTTCTGACTATTTACGCCCCTCCCCAAACTTGTGAACAGCACTCATACATGGTCAACATGGGAAAGACTAAGGAGCATTCCAAGGCTATCAGAGACAAAATCGTGGAGGGTCACAAGGCTGGCAAGGGGTACAAAACCCTTTCCATAGAGTTGGGCCTAACTGTCTCCACCATTGGGAGCATCATCCGGAAGTGGAAGGCTTATGGAACTACTGTTAGCCTTCCACAGCCTGGACAGCCTTTCAAAGTTTCCTCCCATGCCGAGGCCAGGCTTGTCCGAACAGTCAAGGCTGACCCAAGGACAACAAGGAGGGAGCTCCTGGAAGATCTCATGGCGGTGGGGACATTGGTTTCAGTCAATACCATAAGTAACATACTCCACCGCAATGGTCTCCGTTCCAGGCGAGCCCGTAAGGTACTTTTACTTTCAGAGCGCCATGTCAAGGCTCGTCTACAGTTTGCTTATGATCACTTGGAGGACTCTGAGGCAGACTGGTTCTGATGAGACCAAGATCGAGGGCTTTGGTGCCAACCACACCCGTGACGTTTGGCGACAAGATGGCACTGCATACGACCCCAAGAATACCATCCCTACAGTCAAGCATGGTGGTGGCAGCATCATGCTGTGGGGCTGCTTCTCAGCCAAGGGGCCTGGCCATCTGGTCCGCATCCATGGGAAGATGGATAGCACAGCCTACCTGGAGATTTTGGCCAAGAACCTCCGTTCCTCCATCAAGGATCTTAAGATGGGTCGTCATTTCATCTTCCAACAAGACAACAACCCCAAGCACACACACAATAAAACCAAGGCCAGGTTCAAGAGGGAAAAGATCAAGGTGCTGCAGTGGCCTAGTCACTAGTCTCCTGACCTTAGCCCAATTGAAAACTTGTGCAAAGAGCTCAAGATTAAAGTCCACATGAGACACCCAAAGAACCTAGACAAATTGGAGAAGATCTGCATGGAGGCGTGGGCCAAGATTACTCCAGAGACCTGTGCCGGCCTCATCAGGTCTTATAAAAAATGATTAATAGCTGTGTTAGAAACCAGCAGGCCACGCCCACTTCCTTTTCTCGCTCCTCTAGCCCCGCCTATTAACCTCTCACCTTTTTCCTCACAGGGTGATCCGGTAACTACTTCCTGTTTCCTCCTCTATTTATTCCTCTTGTGTTTCGACTGGTGGTTGCGAAGTATTGTTTTGTCCTTGCAGACTTACCAAGCGATTTTCTCCCAGCTATCCCTTTCCTGCGCTTTATGCTTTCGACTACGTCCTGTTCCTTCTCCGTTTTTTGCGTGTGTTTAGTGAGTGAGTGATTCTTTGTGCGCGTGCTTTGTGTGTTGAGTGTTTGGTTGTTGTCTCCGTTTTCATCTCGTGCTCTCCCTTTCCTTTCCCTGCTGTGCTCCCTTTCCCTGCTGTGTTGGCTCACCCAGATCCGGAGCTACAGTTCCAAGTGGAGTCGGAGCAGTGCTCTCCCAGCGTCAAATTTCCAGTGCAAGTTATCACTGACCACCGTAACCTTGAGTATCTTAAGGGAGTCTGCAGACTTAACGCCCGACAGGCCCGGTGGTCCCTTTTCTTTACCCTTTTCGATTTCCTGGTTACCTATCATCCCGGGAGAGAAAACATGAAGGCTGTCAAGTATCTTCGATCACCCCGACGAGACCGCTCTCCCGGTTAAGAGCATCCTACCGCCTCAAGTTTTTTGCAACTCTCTCTCTTGGGAAATCGACGAACTCATCCGTAAGGCCAATGACAACGATCCACCATCTCACGAGCTTCAAATACCCCAGGGGAAGATCTTCGTGCCGGATCAGTTGGTCAAAGAACTCATCATGTCTGTACACACCAACCCCACTACTGGGCATCCCGGTGAGAGGAGGACCTGGGAAAAACTTAAGTGAAAATACTGGTGGCCTACCATGAGGAGGGACATTAATGACATCATCGCCTCATGTGCCACCTGCGCCGCCTCTAAGGTGCCTCGCAAACTGCCCGCCGGCAAACTCCTTCCACTCCCTGTGCCCAACCGTCCCTGGAGCCACATCGCGGTGGACTTTGTGTCAGATCTCCCTCTGTCCGAGGGCAACACCACCATCCTCACTGTAGTGGACAGGTTCTCTAAGGGAGTCAAATTCCTGGCCCTTCCTGCTCTCCCCTCCGCCTTCCAGACGGCTGAACTCCTCTTTCACGAGGTCTTTCAGCACTACGGCCTTCCGGAAGACATAGTCTCCGACCGGGGACCTCAATTCACCTCCGCAGTTTAGGAGGCTTTTGTTAGGAAACTGGGGGCGTCCATTAGCCTTACCTCAGGTTATCATCCAGAGTCTAATGGACAATGTGAGCCAATCAGGAACTCAGCAAATTCCTCAGAACCTACTGTCAGAGCAATCAAAATGACTGGGCTACCTTTCCTTCCATGGGCCGAGATTGCCCAGAATTCTCTGGTGGCCAACTCCACCGGTCTCACCCCCTTTGAATGCTTCCTGGGTTTTCAACCACCCTTTGCACCATGGGACCTTAATCCTTCCAACACTTCTGCTGTGGATGAGTGGTTCCGTAAAAGCGAAGAGGTCTGGGCCACCATTCACAGAAAGATCCAGGATAGCAATCGGGTGTCCAAGTCTAACGCTGATTGTCACAGGTCAGAGGGCCCCAGATACCAAGTGGGGGAAAAGGTATGGCTCTCTACCCACGACCTCAGGCTTAAGGGGAACAAGAAACTTAATGCCCGCTACGTCGGTCCATTCCCCATATCCAAGGTCATCAATGACGTCACGGTGACCCTGAAACTCCCTCCACACCTCCGCACCTCACCCTCCTTTCACACATCCCTCCTTAAACCTCACACTTCAGGCCCCCTTGACACTACACCTCATCAATCCATTCCTCAGCAAACACCTCACAAATCCCCTATCTACACCATTTCACATGTCCTGGACTCCCGTCGCACCCCCTCTGGTCTGGAATATCTCCTCTCTTGGGAAGGTTTTGGGCCTGAGGAGAATTCGTGGACTAAGAGGTGCGACATCCTGGACAAATCCGTCCTACACCAATTTCACCTCACACACCCTTACACCCCTGCTCCTTGTCCCAGAGGCAGACCTTCCCGCCAGCCCGCTCCTTGTCCCAGAGGTAGACCCCCTCACACCTCAGTCACCGCCTCCGCTCCCGTTCCCGAGGCTTCTAGTGCGCCCACTCCTCCCGTTAGGGGCAACTCTCCTCGTCCCATAGCCCCCCTCTCTTCTGGGTTCTTCTGGGCACACTCCTGCTCCCGTTCCCCGTCCTAGAGGTAGACCTCCCCGCTCCTCAGTTTCTGCCTCCGCTCCTGCTCCCGAGGCTCCCAGTGCTCCTATTCCTCTCCCTAGGCATTTCCCTCCTGGTTCCCTACTACCTCCTTCTCTCCCTGGGCCCTCTTCTCCTCCGGTTCCTAGCCCTAGGGGCCGTCCCCCTCATAGTCCTAGGTCTCCTTCCTGTACCACCCTCCCCAAGATGGTCCTGTTCGGCCGTTTGTCGTCGACCCTTCGGGGTCCCCTTTAATGACCGCTTCGGGGGGGAGGTTGGGGGGGCTGGGGGGGATTGTATGTTAGAAACCAGCAGGCCACGCCCACTTCCTTTTCTCGCTCCTCTAGCCCTCTGTGTGTGTTTGGTGAGTGAGTGATTCTTTGTGCGTGTGCTTTGTGTGTTGAGTGTTTGGTTGTTGTCTCCGTTTTTGTCTCGTGCTCTTCTCCCTTTCCTTTGGTTTATTCCTCTTCCCCTTTCCCCTTTATAGGAGCTACCATTGTTTTTCGTTGCAGCGCATCATGTTGGCTGGTTGTCGGATATTGACCTGCAGCTTCAGTGTCCGCAACCATGCGCTGGTTTATGTCTTCTCCCCTCTTTCCTGTACATAGTTTACTAACCTTTTTCTCATCTTATCCTGTGCTCTGTTTCGTTACTAACCCTTAGTGTCCCGGACCCCTCTCTTATCCTTGTCTTTCGCTGCATCTCTCATTCTGTCGCTTTTTCTCCTCTCCTCGCTCACCCGGGACCCGTGCCGCCAGTTTCACTTCTCACTCTGTTTCCCGCTTTGCTCTTCTGTCTATCTCCCTACAGCAAAACGCTTCCTCCTCACTCTCCCTTCTCTCTATCTTCCCTTCTCCTCCTTTTCCCACGTTTTGGTCGTTTGTTTGTTTGGGCTGGTCTGATAGTTCTCTCAGTCTGTTTGCTCCCGGCAGGACCTCAGTCTCGCTCTACCCTCCGTTGACTTCCCTGCTGTGCATCGCCTGCCCTGGGTCTCCTCTGCCTCATTGTCTGCCTTGGTCACGTTCTCCATTTGCTGAGGGTCTCCTCAGCTCCATTGCGCCCAGTTTATAACAAGCTGTAATTGCAAACAAGGGTTTTTCCACAAAATATTAAACCTAGGGGTTGACCCAAATGTTTATGTTTAAAATGTATTATAAATTAACTGAGCAACTTATATTTTTTATTGCAATATTTAGGCATCTGTTAATAAATTCTGCTCTTGTTCAAAGTTTGAAGGCTCTAACTTCTTTGCAACTTGAATAATACTTGGAGGCACTGTATATTCATTCTAGTTATTAGATTGTTATTTTGAATATTAATCGATATTCGATTCTTGTGTGGTTCTTGTACATTCTGTGATCACTGAATAGCATGATCTCCCAACATCAGAGGGTGGTAATTAAATTGGCTTTCCTGATTTCCCAAGAAGAAAAATTCAAGTGGTGTCACCTTTCTTTTAAGTTATAATAATAGCATTGACTCAATCCCATTTACTTAAAACCAACTTACAATGGTCAGGCATGTTCAGCAGTGGTTTCCACCCTTGGCCACCAAGATTTCCCCTGACCACCTGAATCTTTTCATTGTATTGTGAACTTTCAATGGTGAAAGGCCAAAATGTTTTGCAATCTTGTGCTAAGAAACATTGTATTTGAACAGACTGACTGTCTATCTTGATGACCTCATCTGTTACCAGTTCAACTGCTAACTGTGGAACTTTTCAGTCTTACTTGTATAAGCTTTTTAGTCTTATTTTGTATCTGTCCAAACTTTTTTGAGTGTGTTACAGTCATCAGTTTCTAAGTTTGTTTGTATTTAACAAATACAATTAAGTTAATCACTGAAAACACAGAAATCTTTTCTTTGTCCTTTTGTCTGTTGAATAAAGTGAATTAGGAAAGTACACTGATTAGTGTAATTTTAGAAAGTGTCCCAACTTTTCTAGAAATGGGGTTTGTAAATTAATTTAGTCTCATAAGTTATCTTACTCCAAACATCCTCCAGCTCTCTCTCTTTTCCACTCGCTCTCAGACTGGTATCCTTGTTGAAATTGCTGTTGCATTTTCTGATTTGCTGTTGTTTAGGTGAATATGTGTTGCATTTTTTATTTGCTAATATGTTTTGCACTTACAGGTTACCATATATAGATTGCTTTACTGTTTTGTAGAAAATCTATTCTGATGTTTCATAGCCAAAACAGCAAAGCCAATACCACTCTATAGCATATAATTAGAATAAATGTAGAATACAGAACAAGACATCTGTCTTTCTATGATTGCTTACGTAAACATGTTTCTCACATTCAGGTACATCTCTACAAACTAGAGTCCCGGTGTTTATCAAAGTCCGGGATGTTAATGATAATGCTCCCGAATTTGCCATGTATTATGAGACCTTTGTCTGTGAAAATGTCAAAGCTGGACAGGTATGTGATCCATTCATCAGTTTCCCTGTTGCAGCCAAATATATGATTATTTTCAGGTTTCAATTCTATGTCCTTTTGAACTTATTTGCACACAAATATTGGATATACATTGAAATGACATGAAGAACGTGAACAAAAAATAACCCTGAAATGTAAAAGGTTTATTTATTTATTTGTTTATTTGTTTGTTTTTAGCTCATTCAGACTGTAAGTGCTGTGGACACAGATGAGCCTATTGTTGCACATAAGTTTGTCTTCAGCCTGAGCACTGTCAACCCTAACTTTACCATTTTTGACAATGAAGGTAAATGTCACATGGTGACCTAAAACAAATTATGTAAAATTGTGCAATACATTTTTACACTAAATAATTCTCCATAATCAGATATAATGTTTAATATTCAGCTCCCAGTAGAAATATTCTCTAAATAGCATTTTGATCTGTGCCAGAAGACAATAAATATAATAGTCAAAAATAAAATAAAAAAATAAAAGAGTTAAAATATTAGTACTATTGAAGTATCTTAGAATAAAGTGGAACTGTAATCACAAGGTAGTTTCCCAGCATTGATAACAGAGATATGGTCATTAATCCTGTTGATTTTGTTTGTTAATCTTCAGATAACACAGCACGGATATTGACACGCAGAGGAAGCTTCAGCCGACAAGAGATGAGTTCATACCTACTTCCTGTGGTGATCTCCGACAATGATTACCCTATACAGAGCAGTACAAGCACCCTGACTGTGCGAGTGTGTGCCTGTGACAGCCATGGGAATGTGCAGTCATGCAATACTGAAGCCCTACTGCTTGCTGCTGGCCTGAGCACCGGAGCGCTTGTTGCTATCTTACTCTGTATCATCATACTGCTCAGTGAGTAGAGCTTGTATTAGCAGAACCACTGTTGAACTTTTCATGTTTCTCAAATATTCAACCTCCCCTTGGGTATTTGACTACTGAAGTAAATTTATTCTGAAGAAAAAAAAAAGTCCCTCATTAAGAAATAATTATTTTTTAACAAAACTCCCTTTACCAGCGCTGGGCTTGACCACATCCCCACTGCCACAATAATGCATACCTGAGCATGGTTGTTACTCAACTAATAATTGATAATTCACAATGACAGAAAGAACATGTACAATTGAAGATTGTATTGGGAATGAACTAATGTGATTCACAACATTTACATTTTTGAGAAATCGAAAATGTAAATTATTTCATCCTTGCAAGAAAGACACTGTTCAAACACACTTTGAGTGTACAATGTCCAACATAACACATGCAGAAAGAACTGTAGATGGGTTAAAAGGACCAAAATATCTTCTGTTAGCATAATGACAGCAACAAACAAGAATATAAATACCTAAAAAATATGTTTGTATCCATATATTATATCTAGTATCCACCCAGCCTAACAAACTTTTGTAGTATCCATCTAGTCTGACAAATATTTAGAGTTAGTGATTGATAGTATCAGTACATTGACAACCATGATATCCACCCTAAAGCCTGCCTCAAGTCATATCCTTTTCATCTTCATAGATAGCAGTCTGTAATTAAGTTAATTCACTTGAACCTTTATTTAACAGACAAATAGGACAAATAAAAGATTTTCAGTGTTTTCAAGGACAAACTTAATTATATTTGTTAAATATGAGCAAATTTAGAATTTGATGATGGTCACATCATGTTTTCGGTTAATAATAATACTTTTTAATGATTAGTAAGATTCAAATTTTTGCCCATTCTTGCTGTGTAAGACGTGAGCTACCCAACAGTCTGGTCACTGTTTAGTCTCCACTTCATGATGCACCATACAATTTCAATAGGACACAGATGTGGATTGCAGGCAGGCCAGTGAAGCACATACACTCTATGTCTACGAATGAGGCTGGGCATTTTTCTGGGAAAAGATGTTTTGATGCAAACATATGTTCATATTATACCATTATAAGCCTTCGCATAAGCGGTACCTTCACATACTGTATATGCAGATCACCCATGCTATGGGCACTAATGTAACCCCATGCTATACATATGCTAGTTTTTGCACTTTTTATTGTTAACAGTCTCGATGGTCTTTTAATCGTTGGCACATTGAATCCTATGTCTGCTTTACCCAAAAACAAGCTGAAATCTCATCAGCATTTCTGTGCAATGTTAATATGGGTGATTCTCATGAAGCTGCAGGGAACATGTCCAGGGCGTTTTTTTTTTTAAATCAATACTTATTTCATAAAAACTCTGATATTTTGTGTAAAGCAAATAGGGAGTACTCTATGGATCAATTGTTTTCATCATCATATAAAATGATTTTTATATAAATTAAACAAAAATATATGGAAATTCTCATTACCATTATGTGTTCGTATCCCTTCTTTCTAATTTTAAGTTAAACCATATACAAATTACTAATCATATAAAATAAATAAAATAGGGTAAAGTCATTTAAAATATCTATAGTTATACATAATATAAATATTTTTTGTGTTGAACAAAAAAGGTACTTGATTTTAAACAATATAACTGTGTCCGAACCAGTTTTTCTCATTACCGTTTCATGATTTCACCCCCCTATAAAAAGTACACTGTGCCTTTAAATTGATCAGCTATCCCATGATGCATCACTTCAG
>JAOVYV010000053.1:9400612-9413436 GCA_025674545.1 Hassar affinis
GCACCTCCACATCATTGCATTCAGTTTTTATTCACAATTTGTTTAGTGTCCCAACTTTTTTGGAATCCGGTTTGTAGAAGCTTGAGCAAATCAGGAGTCAAAGGCACAAATGTTCTGTATACTGCTTATTGATGCAAGCTTTAATTTCTATCCATGATCTTTGAGCACTGACATGGCTAGACCTGTTTTAGGGGGTCTACAGCCACCCCAAAATGTTCTCCCCAAGTGTAATTTCGACACAAAAATAAAGAAAATGTTATTTGAATGACTGTTACAAACATTAATTAACATGATTTGCATTGTACATGCAGGTAGGTATCATAAGGACATTGTAAATGTTACTGCCATTTAGGACTGGTCTATTTTAAGAGAAATGACTGTTGAATGTTTCCTCATTATTCACTTTACTTTATTTGATAAAATTATTTTTTTTTAAATCATTGTCTTTTCTTAGCCAAAGGTTCTGTTGTGTTGCTGCTATGTGACTGGCTGATTCAATTTTACCTCAGAGACCCACCTTCACAATGGAATGGAAAGGGTTTGCATTTTTTATTTATATTTTTTTATTAATTGTGAGGGGACGACACGGTGGCTCGGTGGGTAGCACTGTCACCTCACAGCAAGAAGGTCCTGGGCATAGATCCCCGGGTGGAGTGGTCTGTGTCCTTTCTGTGTGGAGTCTGCATGTCCTCCCCGTGTCCGCGTAGGTTTACTCCAGTACTCCAGTTTCCTCTCACAGTCCAAAGACATGCACGTTAGGTTGATTGGTGTCTCTAAAGTGGCCCTAGTGTGCGTGTGTGTGCGTGAGTGTGTGTGTGTGTGTGTGCCCTGCAATGGATTGGCACCCTGTCTAGGGTTGTTCCTGCCTTGCGCCCTATGCTGCCGGCCAGGCTCCGGCTCTCCCGTGACCCTGAAGAAGAATAAGAGGTCAAGAAAATGAATTAATTAATTAATTAATTGTGAGAGGAAGTACTTATCAGGGACAGAGTACAAAAATAGTTTACAATAAGAATTCAAAAGTTCAAGTAAAGGAAATAAGAAATATTTTAGTGGTGTTAATTTTTTTAAATCATGGTTAATTATTTTGATTACTTTTAATGGCTTGTCTCTTCTGAGGCAGTTTCTCCAATTAGTTGTATGTTTTTAAGTTTATGCCAGTTTTATAATGCAGATGTTTTGGGGTCATTTTTAAAATTCTCCTAGTCAAAGCTTAGTGATGTCCATGGTCTGGAGAACTGAGAAATCAAAAATGCTGGCTAGGCAAAATTGACTCCAGGATTCTTATATATACTATAAACTATTCAGCATGATAGATGCACATATTGCTTCAGCCAGTGAATTACCACTATATGTGGTAAGCAAACAATAAAATGGATGCACAAATTGCTTAACAATGAACATAAAACAACAAACAAAAACTGCAGTTATGAAGGATGAGAAGCTTTGTCTGAAACATAGCTTTGTGTGAAATACAGAGAATGGAAACATAGATTATATAGGCAAAATACCATTCTAAAATACATGAGTAATTCTGTCTAATACATTTGCTTAGATTTAATGACATGATTATTAACAAACTAATTATGCTTGACAGATTAATATTTCCTGGTAAGGTTAAAATTAGTGTCATTATTTAGTGGTTGCTTCATAATGTTAAAACATTCTTAATTATGGATTGGATTGAGTGAATTAAAGACTAGAACTGGGAACTAATTAAAATAAGAATGAGATAAAGAAAAACATATAGCATTAGACAAATTGTATATAATTCAAATCATGTCCATGCAATTCTGGGGAGATGCTTCTTGGGTCTGTCGCTAAGGGGCACTGAATTTTATACGGTTAGACTGTGCACGTGGAGGTCTGTAACCTGGTGTCACTTGGAATAATGAAAAATGTTGATATCTTGTCCTTTTATAAAAAATATTGTGGCATAGTTCATAGTACTGTAGTATCAGATCATTTATCATGGAAGAGATTTATGAACATTTGAGTTAAATATACATCCATTCATGACCCTGTACAGAGGTTGGTAAGGCTGTCCATTTATTGTGCCTCTTACTGTTTAATCTATTTTCTAACTTTCAGCTCATTGTTCATTGTTTAACATTGTTCCCTCCTTCTTCCTGCACTGTAATCTGTTTTCCAAAATGATGATAATTCTCACTTTCTTGTTTTGTTTTGTTTTGTTTTTTTGTGTGTGTGTGTGTGCTTGTAAAGGGGTTATTAGAACTGCTCTACCTAAAATGGATCGTGAGGTAAAGGAGCTTTATCAGGTTCTCATCCAGGCCAAAGACATGGGGGGTCAATTGGGAGGTCTGGCTGGAACCGCAACCATCAACATCACCCTTAGTGATGTCAATGATAATCCACCCAGATTCTCCAAAAGTAAGTTATTATATTCCACAACTCAAGCTATTCTCACAATGAAAAAGGTGTAGGTGTAAAATGTAGATGCAGATACAGTGTTAGCAATTTTTTGCTAATTTGTCATATTTAAGTGTTTCAGATAAAAAGAAAAATTACAACTAAATTTGATATAAGGTACTTTCTACATGGTTAAACACAAAATGCAGCTTTGAAATCATCATTCCATTCAAATGGAGTTTAGGGTAAACATAAATTTAAATAAGGATAAACTAGGATAAACATTTATTCAAACCCTATGTCACCCATGGGAAAAATACATTTTGGTATTCCAGCCACTCTTGGGAAGGTTCAGCACTGTTTCAAGTTTTCTCTATTTGAAATAATGGCTCTCAATGTAGTTTGCTGGATTCCCAGAGCCTTGGCAATGGCTATGAAATCCTTTACAGACTGGTAAATTTAAATTACATTGTTTTGCATCTGCAATTGGATGTCTTTTGAATATGGTATCATATGCTGCATTTGGATACTGTCTAGCCTGGTTCACATTGCAAGACAGATTCTATTTAAGTGATGTTTACATTCAACAGGTCTGGAAGTAATCATGCCTGAGTATGGCTAGTAAAATTGAATCTGACAATCAATTGTTAACTAGTTGATTTTAGTAGCTAAGGGGGGCGGATTATTTTTGTCACATTTGTTCATGCAGGGCTGAACAGCATTTTTCATTCAATAAACAAAATCATCATTTACAAATAGCATGTTGCATTTAATTGGGTTATACTTGTCCAATATTAAAAATAGTTTGATGATTTGAAATATTCAAGTGTAATAAGTAAAATCCAAAAATAGACGAAATTGGGAAGAGGGCAAATAGTTTTTCACAGCACTATATTTGCATAGCATATAAAGAGCTTACATTATATAAATCAAAGTAAAACTCTGCCCTGACATGTAAATGGAAAACTGCAGTAGATAAGCAACATACAGTATAATATGGATAAAGTACAATATGATCAGATGCAGTAACACATTTTTATTAACACAGCTATTTACAGCAGCACATCAGATTTAAAGTTTATCAAATTCATTTTCAGGGTATGTACACAGAAGAACCCTAAAGTTTGATTAATCTATAAAAGCTTCCTTTGGCGTTAGAAAATACACAGATCAACCATAACATTAAAACCACCTGCCTAATATTGTATAGGTCGCCCTTGTGGCACCAAAACAGCTCTGACCCATCAAGGCATGGACTCCACAAAATCTCTGAAACCTGCTATGTTATCTGACACTGAAACATTAGGAGCAGAAGTTTTAAATCTTGTAAATTCAAAGTTGGATCCTCCATGGATTGGACTTGTTTGTCCAGTCCATTCCATAGATGTTTGATTGTATTGAGATCTGGGGAATTTGAAAGCAAATTCAACACCTTGAACCCTTTGTAATGTTTCTTAATTGATTTCTGAACAGTCTTTGCAGTGATATCCTGCTGAAAGAGCCCACTACCATTAGGAAATACCATTGCCATGAAGGGGTATACTTGGTCTGAAACAATGTTTAGGTAGGTGTTTCTTCAAAGTAGCATACACATGAATTCCAGCATCCAGGTTTTCCCAGCAGAACAATGCCCGGAGCAAAACGCTACCTCCACCAGCTTGCTTTCTTCCCATAGCGCATCTCTTCCCTTGGTAAGATACAGACATGTATACGCCCATCCACATGATGTAAAAGAAATTTATCAGACCAGGCCACCTTATTCCATTGTTCCCTGGTCCAGTTCTGATGCTCACATGCTTATTGTAGGCATTTTCAGCAGGGTACAGGGGTCAGAATGGGCACTCTGACGAAACTGCAGCTACACAGCCCCATATGCAGCAAGCGGTGATGCACTGTGTGTTCTGAAGACCATCTATCATAACCAGCATTAACTCTACAGTAGTAATGTGCTACAGTAGTTCTTGAGTGGGATCAGACCATACAGGCTAGTCTTCACTCTCCATACACATCAGTGAGCTTTGGCTGACCATGACCCTATCACTGGTTCACCTGTTGCCCTTTCTTGGACTGCTTTTGGTGGGTACTAACTACTGTATACTAGGAAAACCCCACAAGACCTGTTGTTTTGGAGATGCTCTGAACCAGCTGTATTACCATCATAATTTGGCCATTGTCAGAGTTGCTCAGATCCTTCCAACATATCAACTTTGTGTATTGACTGTTATTCACTGCCAATTTATCCCACTCCTTGAAGGACATCATTTTAATGAGATAATCAAAGTTATTCATGCTACATGACAGTGGTTTTAATGTTATGGCTGATTGGTGTATATAAAATATGAAAGGAACAAGCTTTGTTCCTTAAGAGAAGCTTAGAGAATTCCTTACCAAATGACCTCTGTTGTTTTTTTGTTTTTTTTCAGAAAACCAAAGCTCAAAAGATCAGCATTCTGGTCTGTAGAAGTATTTTAAGAGCATTCCTCAAGTATCAGTGCTATTGACTAAATGTTAAGATCAGATAAAATGTTTGTAAACTGCTTGGAATATTGATTAAACAATAATGTGGAATAATTATTTTGGATGCATTAAGAACTACATTAGGAATCATTGCCCTTTAATTTCCTCTTTTCAGGGGCACATAAGTAAACAGGGACCTGGCCATACTTGTTTATTCAAATAAATGTATTAATTAATAAATTAATTAATTATTCAGTTGTGCACTGCAGCTATTTGATCTAATAAAAGGTCTTGAATTGGAGGTAGATATGGCATTTGCAATTGTTATATGTTTTGACTACTAACTGTTCACACTGTAATACTACTGCATCATCATGGTCCTCACATTAATAATAATAATTTGCTAATGTAATTTGTATGGACGATGGCACATAAGCACAATGAATAGCATTGCTGCCTCAAAGTTTTGATACTGAGGTCAGCATGCTATCACATTACTGTTATTTTGAGTTTCCTCCCACCTCTCAAAACATGCTGATAGGTGGATTCCTATATTGTGTCCAGTGTTCTAGAGATAGGCACAGAATCCTCATGATCTCATGATCAGATGAACTCATGATTATCTCAAAATTAGCACATGGTCAAATTAGGCAATATGCATACTTTCTTTGTTATTTAATATTAATTCTTATTTTTGAGAATTGTTTTTGCTCACTTCACATCACTTCACATAACTATATAATACAAGGTCAGTTGAGTAGTAAAATGTTGTAGCTCAGAGGTAATGTAAACATTTCACAGTACATAAAGTGTCTTCATAGGACCACCATATAGCAGCTATTATTTGGGTGGTAGGTGATTTTCAGCACTTCAGTGACCCTGATGTAGTGTTGGATTGTTTGTGTGTTGTGCTGGTAGGTTTGGATCAGACACTGCAGTGCTACTGAAGTTTTTAAACACTGTGTCAACTCACTGTCCACTCTATTAGACACACCTACCTAGTTGCTCCACCTTGTAGATGTGAAGTCAGAGACAGTAACTCTCTTTTTCTGCACAGTTTGTGTTAATCATCCTCTAGTTCTTTATCAGTGGTCACAGGAAGCTAACCACAGGTCTCTGTTGGCCGGATATTTTTGGTTGGCAATGAGGAGTTTAAAAACTCCAGCAGCACTTCTGCACCTGATCCAATTGTACCAGCACAACACACACAAACATACCACCGCCACATCTGCAGTGCTGACAATCATCCACCACCCAACTAGTGCCTGCACTGTGCTGGTCCTGTGGGGTCCTGATCACTAAAGAATAGCTTAAAAGGTGGCTAACAAAGTGCAGAAAAACAGATGGACTACAGTATCTATCTGTGCACCTTTGTATGGACAGTTAAGCTAATAAAATAGACAAAGAGTGTAGATACAAAGCAGTGGTTTTAATGTTATGGTTGATTGGTGTATATTGGCATAGACTGCTAATAAACTGGAAGTGCATATTTGTATAATTAGGTCAGGAAAGAATGATCTGACATTCACTGCATGCTGGTACCTTGTCCCTTGGGAATGTCAATGTCTCTCTCTCTCTCTCTCTCTCTCTCTCTGTCTCTCTCACACACACCCTGTTTGTCTCTTTCAGTACATTGCTCTAATTTGTCTAATGACTTTGCAATTACCTGAGGTGTTTTTTCATCCAAAATGGCTTTGTGAATTAACAATTAACTTTGGCTAATTAGTACTGTCAGTGGTAACTCCCGAAGATTTTAAGGGGGTGTCCAGAAAGAATCAGGGAAAACTTTGGCATGGCATACCAGAAGTGTATCATAGCTAAATGGCTGCTTAATACAATGTATTTGCAAGATGCAAAGTAACAGGTAATGTAAAGCTTAATTAATTCTTTTGAAAATATGATTTATCACCACTATAATGTGTTGTGTTATGGTTGAGTTAAATCTGCAAACTGACAAAAACTGTCTTAGCATAATTCCAACATAGCCTCAAATGTATAATTGTTTACAGATTTGGGAAATCTTTTTAGAAGGGGATTCATTCTGAATGGTACACTATTTCACAAAGAGAAAGCAAATATTAAAATGTGAAAGAGAAATTGAAAGAGAAAGCAAATATTGAAATGTTAAATTTTTAGTGCATTTTTAGTACTGAGTATGGAAAGTTTCCATACTCAGTACTCAGTACTCAGTTTCCAAAGTTATCTTTTTTACATTTCATGGAGAATCTCATACCCACGCCTTCTTGTCACCACATTCTTCTATCTCTGTATAGTCTAGTTATAGCAAACCCTGAACATTTATAAGATTAACTTTGATCTATATTTTACTTGAATTTACCCAAACATCATTTTACCTATGTAAAGATTCATTAAACCTAACAAAAGGGTGTAAATTGAGAAGGAGAATCATGTGTTTTCATACATTAGATACATTCCACTTGCGTCTGCCTGAGTCTTCACTGGTGGGCTCTGCCGTGGGCAGAATCAAAGCCCATGACCTGGATACCGGCAAGAATGCTGAGGTGGTGTATAGCATTGTCCCCGGAGATGGAGGAGGCATGTTTGACATCATCACCAATGAGCATAACCAGGAAGGCATTGTTATTCTCAGACAGGTAAGGCTTAATTGGTGATACACAGTTACATGTGTAATGCACATGCATTCAAATGCACACATTCTTAAATGCTTTTCATGCAAAGGTTTATGTAATCACATTTTTCATAATCAATTAGTGTCCCTAACCCTAGCCTATTTTTGAGCTTGTTTTGCTTCTAAAATTATATTTCTAAAATATGCTCATTCATGCCCATCTCCTAGACTACACAGAGTTTTATTATTAGTCTATGTTTGCACAAATATTGTTTTACTATATATGAAAAAAGGTGTTATTTTAGTATTTAATGTTAAAGAATGATATAAATATATAGCAGGGTGTCTGGGGCCTGACATAGAAATTTTATGGTGGGATGTGCTGTTTCTTAGAATTCTGAAAGGATACCTAATTAGTTTAAAACAAATGTTTCATAGCTGTTGTTAAAAGTCAGCAAGAACAAATTGAAAGTTTTTGCTTAAGACCAACAAGAGAACCGAGGACCATAAAAGTACAATTACTGGTCTGTTAAACTCTTGTTCAGGTAAGAGTGCAAATTTACCAAAACATGGACACAATATATTAACTAGAAAGTGAACTTAAATATTTGCCAACAATAAATACAGTGCTTTTCATACCTACCTATAAGCATCATACTTTCTGCCACTGTTATCATTGGAATCCATACAGGACTTCCCAGAATGACATACCACTTACAAACATGGCCACCACAGACAACAATCCCTAAAACAACAATTCACTAACACATTCTGCTTCACCCATGTTCTGATCACACAAACCTGTTCCCAGTTACACCCATGCCGTTTGTAAGCATATTCTGCACAAGATACAATTTGTGTACATTTGTGTATCCTGTTCCTAATATATACTCTGTCCTACCAACAATAACATGTTTTAATGTTTAACTTTTGATACTATCACAAATTGTTGTTTTGCTTGTTTATTATGGAGTTATAGTGAACCTTCTTCTCAGATCTAGATCTGTCACTACGGTAGTATATGTGGTTATTTCTTTCAGCGGAAGCATGGTAAACAAGTCCATTTAATAGTATCATGTATGGCTGGCTTACAGCCACAAAAACCATTTAGAAACAGATATGTGTATTGGTACATAAAACTGCATGTCCGTTTTTACCACATCCTTAGTACCTGCTATTATATAATCTTACACGATATTGCCAAATGTGTTCACTCACCCATCCAAATTCATTGGATTCAGGTGTTCCAATCACTTCCATGGCCACAGGTGTATAAAATCAAGCACTTAGGCAAGCAGACTCCTTCTACAAACTTTTTTGAAAGAATGGGTATCTCTCAGGACCTCAGTGAATTCCAGCATAGAACCATGATAGGATGCCACCTGTCCAGTCGTGAAATGTCCACGCTACTAAATATTCCATAGTCTACTGTCAGTATTATAACAAAGTGGAAGCAATTGGGAATGACAGCAACTCAGCCATGAAGTGGTAGACCACGTAAAATGACAGAGTGGGGATGCTGAGACACATAGTGCACAGAGGTTGCTAACTTTCTGCAGAGTCAATCGCTTCAGACCTCCAAACTTCATGTGGCCTTCAGATTAGCTCAAGAACAGTGCACAGAGATCTTCATGGAATGGATTTCCATGGCCGAGATGCTGCATCCAAATCTTACATCACCAAGCACAATGCAAAGCGTGGGATGCTGTGATGCAAAGCATGATGCCATTGAACTCTAGAGCAGTGGAGACATGTTATATGGTGTGATGAATCATGCTTCTCCATCTGGCAATCTGAAGGACAAGTCTGGGTTTGGAGGTTGCCAGGAGAACAGTACTTGTCTGACTGCATTGTGTAAAGTTTGGTAGTGGGGGATTAAGGTGTGGGGTTGTTTTTCATGAGTTGGGCTCAGCCCCTTAGTTCCAGTGAAAGGAACTGTTAATGCTTCAGCATACCAAGAGATCTTGGATAATTTCATGCTCCCAACTTTGTGGGAACAGTTTGTGGATGGTCCCTTCCTGTTCCAGCATGACTGTGCACCAGTGCACAAATCAAAGCCCATAATGACATGGTTGAGCAAGTTAGGTGTGGAAGAACCCACCAAAATCTGTGCTGGCCTGCACAGAGTCCTGACCTCAACCCAATAAAACACCTTTGGGATCAATTATTATTAAACCATATGGATTAAAAATTGGATGTCACTCAAGTTCACATGCATGTGAAGACAGAGGAGCGAATACTTTTGGCAATATAGTGTATATACTTGTGAAGTCTTTCCACTGACATAATTATTACTGCAGCATCTAATTAATGCTAACCCTAGCTCTAACCTTGACCTCAGTAAATAAGAAGCAACATCAGCAAAATGTCCCCACAAGGTATTCAATCAGATATATTAGATATTTCATCAAATTAAAAATATCAGAAATAAAAACATGGTCCATACTCACAGACATACACCAACATGGGCATTTTAGAGTACAAAATCCATTGAATTGTCTTTTGTTTTTTTTTATATTAAAAAATCCATGTTTTGGGGAGGTAGTAGAAAACCAGAGAACATGGAAGTAACACATGCAGGCAGAGAACACACATGAAAGTCTGTACAGATTGAACCATGTCATGATTGGACCATGGCACTCAGCATTCCATCTACATCTACACAGTGTTCAGCAAAAGGGTGAAACGGAAATACTACAGGAAGAATGCAGTGCATACTAAACAGCATTGTGCACCATAGGCAAACACAGCAATTTTCCCAAAATCCCTAAAAGTGGGTCAGATGATGATTAGTCATCAGAAATGAATCACTCTTCCCTCCCACTGGTTAGTACAAGTAATGAATAAAACACAACTCTAGCTCTGTGTGTGTGTGTGTTTGTCTGTATTAGTAAATATAGATTGTTTAGTTCCTTAGTAACCTTTAGTAACCTCCTTTAACTCCAGTTAAAACAATATAAACATATAAATAGTAGGCTGAGTTTGAAATAGAGCAAAGAAATTACATTATAGTCTATTATGTCTTTTTGAACCTTTAAAACCTGCTCAAACTTTAATTTCACTTCATTTGAGCCATCATTTGAGCCCTCTCCATACCACAGCCACTGTGAGACATTCCATTTCTCCATTAAAAATGTCATTAATTTCCTGTTTGATCTATAAATCTCTAAAGAGCACCATAACCCATAACAGCTCTCCTGGTCTTGAGGAGTTACAGCCTTTAGTGCATTTAGATGATTGAATGGCATCATGATGGGCTCAAACACCCAAAGAAATGGTGACAGCTAGGAGCATAATAAAAATAGGAAATAAGGTGGTATGAACCACACATATCACTGGTTATGTTGTTCTATTAGGATCTACAGTGCTATTTTGTGTATAATGCTGATTTTCTCAATTATTGCAGGAGTGAATAATGCCACCTATAGTAAAGTTTTGGGATCTTTCACTTTTTGACAAATGCTTACCAGCAGTAATACTTTTTTTCTATGCCCCTCTTAAGCTTGAAGCAGAAAATGTATAAAACATGAATAAACAGCAACAAAATAAGAAAGCTGAGTATGTGTTCACAGCAACAAGAGGCTATACGTTTAAACAAGGTAGGAATAAGGAATGTGCTTAAAAAGTGAGCACAAAAGAAGCTGAGATCTATGCAAAATAAAGTGTGAGCTTATACTCTGATTTTTTTAGTTGCAAAATGGAATATTCTTCATCAAAGCGATAAAACCTTGAACAATGAAAGTGTGTGTCTATGCATGTTTTAGCACATGTGACACTGTAGGAGCAATTACACATTTGAGTGTTAAACCAAGTAGCCAAATCATTATTTATTTTTGAAAGCACAGTTGTGTATTTAACTCTATTTAGTACAACTGTTGCTATAGTAAGGTAGTGCCATACACACTACACTAGCCTGCAGTGGGATGGAATGAATTAAATAATTCCACATGATTTTTAATGATGCAAAAGAATGAATTTAATGATTAATATTTCAACTTACTGCTAACACTGGAACCAGTGGAATTAAACTCTTTATTCATTTCTACCTAAAGAGAGTTTGTCCAGTTGTCTTACCACCTCACATGTACATACACTCTGTTCAAAGATATCAGGTTGCAAACCTTCATCTTTCTTTTTAACACGCCATCAACTCCATCATTGTTGACATCTCATATATCACTAATTAGCTGTGCCAAGTCTTTGCCATGCTGTAACTCATTGTATAGCAGCATTGGAGTCTGAAAATTCTACATCGGATTTCACAGTAATATGACATTGAATGTCACTGGAAAGGGGTGAGTGAGGAAAAAAAGGTGCTTTTGGTTTTAGGTGCAAAATTGAAACCTGACTGTTATCCTTTATGTTTTCTATCATTCTATCATTTGCTATTGCTGTCTTTGTAACTTTGATAGCAAGCTACCTCCTGTGATGCCAGAGTAGAAGACATCCTCAAAGTTTCATGGGAATAATGAAAATAGATAACAAACTAACAAATTGGCACTAATATTACTAAGCATACCACAAATACTACAATATAATAATGTTTAATGTGTTTCAGGGTGGACCTTTCTTGAATTATATATCATAGCATAGTATTATATTTTAATAAATGAGACTTCACTCATTTATAGTGAAGAGCACAAACTTAAAAAATCTACAAAATGTTGCAGCATAAGCTGAGTTTTCCAGAAAGTGGTGTTTATAGCACACACAAGCAAATACAATACACAATACTGCCCACATGCAGTATTATAACAAAGGTTACAAATACTTACTGCATTTTATGCTTGTTTTTAATCTATTTGTTAATTTACTCACTTATTTAGCAATAAGCACATATGTTCCAGGCCTTAGATGAACAATTATTCATATTCACAGCTGATGTTGATGGGATTGTTCAAGATATTTTGAGTGTGAAGACCTGTATTCAAACTGTCTCACTTTACTGCCTCTGTCTCCTCTTTTTTTTTTAAATACATAAATATATAAATACTGCGTGAAGCAATTGAATAATGTTATGAATCAATCATTTAGTGTAATGTAATTCACTACATCATATTATTCCCAGTATGTACAGTTATGCCAGACACTGGAAGTGTGGGATTCCAAAAGAATATTTATTTGAAAAGTCTGCATTACACTCTAATGCATTACATGCATTACACACATTACACAAGACTCTAATTTATCTATTTTTTTTATGTTGACATTATAGAAAAAGTAAAAGAAATACTATCTTGATAATAAACAAGTTTAGAAAAAGGACATTCAGGGATTGAAATGTACAGGTCCTTCTCAAAAAATTAGCATATTGTGATAAAGTTCATTATTTCCTGTAATGTACTGATAAACATTAGACTTTCATATATTTTAGATTCATTGCACACCAACTGAAATATTTCAGGTCTTT
>JAOVYV010000053.1:9488077-9500823 GCA_025674545.1 Hassar affinis
TCCCACTTAAAAAGATGAGAGAGGCCTGTAATTGACATCATAGGTAGACCTCAACTATGAGAGACAAAATGAGAAAACAAATTCAGAAAATCACATTGTTTCATTTTTAAAGAGTTTATTTGCAAATAATGATGGAAAAAAAGTATTTGGTCAATAACAAAAGTTCATCTCAATACTTTGTTATATATCCTTTGTTGGCAATGATAGAGGTCAAACGTTTTCTGTAAGTCTTCACAAGGTTGGCACATACCATTGCTGGTATGTTGACCCATTTCTCCATGCAAATCTCCTCTAGAGCAGTGATGTTTTGGGGCTTTCAACTCCACTAGGCCACTCCAGGACCTTGAAATTCTTCTTACAAAGCCACTCCTTTGTTGCCCTGCCAGTGTGCTTGGGATCATTGTCATGCTGAAAGACCCAGCCATGGTTCATCTTCAATGCTCTTGCTGATGGAAGGAGGTTTGCACTCAAAATCTCACAATGCATGGCCCCATTCATTCTTTTATGTATATGGACCAGTCGTCCTGGTCCCTTTGCAGAGATACAAAGCATGATGTTGCCACCCCCATGCTTCTCAGTTGGTATGGTGTTCTTTGGATGCAAGTCAGCATTCACTCTCCTCCAAACATGACAAGTTGTATTTATACCAAACAGTTCTACTTTAGTTTCATCTGACCATATGACATTCTCCCAATACTCTTCCGGAACATCCAAATGCTCTCTAGCAAACTTCAGACGCGTCCAGATATGTGCTGGCTTAAGCAGGGGGACACGTCTGGCACTGCAAGATCTGAGTCCCTGGCAGTGTATTGTGTTACTGACAGTAGCCTTTGTAACGTTGGTCCCAGCTTTCTGCAGGCCATACACTAGGTTCCCCTGTGTGATTCTGGGATTTTTGCTCGCCAATCTTGTGACCCCACGGGCTGAGATCTGGCGTGGAGCCCCTGATCGAGGGAGATTGTAGGTCTTGTAGGTCTTCCATTTTCTGATTATTGCTCCCACAGTAGATTTCTTCACACCAAGCTGCTTGCCTATTGCAGATTCAGTCTTCCCAGCCTGGTGCATGTCTACAATTTTGTTTCTGGTGTCCTTCGACAGCTCTTTGATCTTCACCATAGTGGAATTTGGAGTGTGACTGTTTGGGGTTGTGGGCAGGTGTCTTTTATACTGTTAACGAGTTCAAACAGGTGCCATTAATACAGGTAATGAGTAGAGGACAGAGGAGCCTCTTAAAGAAGAAGTTACAGGTCTGTGACAGCCAGAAATCTTGCTTGTTTATAGGTGAACAAGTACTTATTTTCCACCATTATTTGTCATCCAAATGAGGATGGGTTCCCTTTTGAATCTGGTTCCTCTCAAGGTTTCTTCCTCTTAAAGTCTCAGAGAGTTTTTCTTTGACAGCATTACCCCTGGCTTGCTCATTGGGAATACATTTTTTATAAGTTAAAAAGTAAGTTAAATCAGGCTTTTATGTCTTTGTAAAGCTGCTTTGGGACAATGTCTATTGTCAAAAGCACTTTAAAAATTATCTGAATTATTATATTGTATTATTATTTGTATTTAATATTGTATATTAAAAATTTCAGTTTAAGTGATAGTGAAGGCCTTTATTCATAGTTTTCCCAAGTGCTGTCTAGACCTTAGTCCATGGGTACTCAATAGGTGGACTCTGATCTGAATCCAGACCCATTAAATACAACTTAATCCAGACGAAGACCTAAACATGCATGCTAATTTAACTCTCATCTAACTGGGTTTTTAATAGTATACACAATAGAGATGCTGTTTACTCATCCTCAAGGCCTAGAAGCTTTGAGGATGTGTTCACATTTTTCACACTCAGCAATATTGCAGATGCTGAGCGACAGAGGGATAAACCTGTAGCTCCATCCATGACTGGGAGAGAGAGGGGATTAGTGCTATGCTAAGACTCACAACTCTCTGACCTGATATCATACCACTGCATAATCCACCAGACAGTTTGTTTGTCAGTCTTGGAGAAAGGTACTCAAAAGTCATCACAGTAGTGATGAGTGAACTATTTGAAAGCATTTCTGTATCACTTTCTGTGCTCATTCCTGACAGAGGTCTATGTACCTTTTTAAGATATGCTCCTTCAAACCAATGTCAGTTTGCTCAGTAAAGGCAGGTTACCAGAATGTTTCCATTCTGGCCATTCACATTCAGGTGAAAGAAAAAGGTAAGAAAAATCAACAAAGGGAACAATAATTAACAAGGGAACTGACATAAGAATCCAGTTGAAATGTACTGTTTAAGTTTGAGAGACCATTTTATTGAGATTTGATTTAGAATAAATTCAGTCTTGATTTCAGACTTGACACTGTTTAGCAATGAAAATCAACATTAAACTTACATTAGACTTGAGATTACTAGACATGGCAGTGGTGAAAAGCACTGTTTTAAATTCACAGGGGCTAATAATGAGAGCCAAAGTAAGCATTGTAGCATGTTCCATGGGAGCAGAGGGTGCAGAATGGACAAGAAAAGCCATAGTGTTAGACTGGATAAGAATAAGAAAAAGTTTTTTTTAATCCAAAAAGTGTATTGCAAACGTGTATAGTTTTTTTTCCACATCTCCATTTTGTTTAGTGCAAATATTCCAGTATTTAAAGGCCTAGGTCACTGTTAGTGATCTTGTAACCAAAAGAACTGAATTAATTTAGCTGAAAATAAGACCTCAACTATTCTCAAAAAACAGCACATTTAAATCTATGTACTTTCTTGACCAAATCTCCAACTCCATTTACAGAAATGCAGCCCCAAACTTGCAAGGAACCTCCACCATGCTTTACTGTTGCCTGCAGACACTCATTATTGTACTGCTCTCCAGTCCTTTAGTGGACAACTGCCTTCTGCTACAGCCAAATATTAAAAATTTTCACTCATCAGACCAGAGCACTGGCTGTAATTTTTCTGCTCAGTTGAGTCGCCTGGTCTTGTTTCGATGTCAGAGGTATGGCTTCTTAGCTGAACTTCCATGAAGACCACTTCTGGCCAGACTTCTCTGGACAGTAGATGGGTATACCTGGGTCCCACTGGTTTTTGCCAGTTCTGAGATGATTGCGCTGCTGGACATCTTCCGATTTTGAAGGGCAATAAGCTTGATGTGTTTGTCATCTGCCGCATTAAGTTTCCTTGGCCGACCACTGTGTCTACGATCCTCAATGTTGCCTGTCTCTTTGTGCTTCTTCAAAACAGCTTGAACAATACATCTTGAAACCCCAGTCTGCTTTGAAATCTGTCTGGGAGAGCCCTTGCTGATGCAGTATAACTACCTTGTGTCTTGTTGCTGTGCTCAGTCTTGCCATGGTGTATGACCTGTGACATGAAACCGTTTTCCACAGCCTCACCTTGGTAGCAGATTTTGGCTGTTCCTCACCTAGTTTTAAGCTCCTACACAGCCATTTATGTTTCAGGTAATAACTGTGTTTCAACCTACATGTGAAATTGATCATTACCACCTGTATGGTATATTTGGTTGATCATACACCTGACTATAATCCTACAAAATCAGTGACTTTTGTGCAAGTGTACTTGAATTGATGCTGGTTTGAAGGAAAAGGGAAGCAACACCAAATATTGATTGAATTTAGATTGGTCACTCACTTTGCATTGTAATGATCCCACAGAGGCAGGAGTCAAGAGCAGACATTTCATTGTTACTCAGGATAGACACAACAGGCACTGAGTTCATAGAAGCAGGTTTCAGTCCAAAAAAGCGTGGTAAAACTAAAAAGGGAAAACATGGACCAAACAATAACTCTCAGTTCAAAAGCTCAGAGGATCCAAAACGTGATGAGGGCAAAGGCAGGAACACACCATGCTCTGGCACGTGGAACTATGGGAAAAACAAAAAGAAAAACTGCTAAGATGCAAACAGGATGAAACAGCGTGACTATATACACAAGTACAATACATGACAATATACTTAGCTAGGATTCTAAGAACAAAGAGATTCACCATGGCAACTGGCATGGAGGCAGTAGGACAAACATTGATCTTTGCTGAGGAGTTCTGAATGGGCCTCTTTTATACTCCTCAGCATGGCGAGCTAATTGAGATTAACGAGCTAATCGAGATGGCCTCCAACAGGTGTGTTCAATTTGCAAGGCCCTGTGGGAGTAGTAGTCCTTGCTTGTAGTCCTCCCACAGGGCATTTCGGGCACCCTCATTTCGGGCACACTGTGCCTTTGAGAGTTGTCTACATGTACTTAGGACATAGAACTCTTACTGATGGAGGACATTGCCTGAATGTTTGAAGAAGCTAATAGGGTCTGTTGTCTCAACATGCCAGAGAACACAAGAATAGATGATGAATAGAATTATCTTCATACAAACTGCCATTCCCAGAGATGGAGACAAAAAGAAAGAGTGAGAGAGAGTTTTAGAGTTTACAAACCTCTTTATCAGGTTACGATCCAAACCACATTTGTTTTATTTGTTTCAGGAATTGCAAGAAAAGAAAGAAAATGATTAATAATAAAAGGGGAGGGGGAAATAAAAAATAATAATTACAATAATAATAAATACATGAAGAAAATAAGAAGAAATAAAACAGGATTGAACTTAGCATTTTGAAAAGAGAAAGAATCAAATACAAACAAGGGTTTTAATAGCCACACAGTTTCATTTATGCATTTCTGTGACAAATAAAAGTTGCTAGAAATTTAGTACAAGATCCTCATCCTCATCAACTGTACACTGAACCTCATTTATTCCACAAATATTCAAGAACACTACTAGTCTTCCTACTACTCGATAATATGTGTGTTCTACCCAAAGCTGTGCAGCCACCAGACCCCTCAACATGCTATTGCATCCATTGTTTTCAATCCCATCATCTGTTTTTTTCTGGTTTTCCAGTTTGCTAGTTTGGCTGTACCACATAAGAAATTAAGAGGAACAAGAACATTCTTGTGTTTAACAGTGTACAACCCCAATTCCAATGTTGGGACGTTGGGACGTTGTGTAAAATGTAATTAAAAACAGAATACAATGATTTGCAAATCCTTTTCAACACATATAGAATGGAATACACTAAAAGTCAGGATATTTTAATGTTCAAATGAATATGGGGCTTGGCATTGTCTTGCTGAAATAACCAGGGACATCCCTGAGACATTGCTTGGATGGCAACATATGATGTATGTACCTGTATGTACCTTTCAGCATTAATGGCACTGATCAGAAAATTGGTATGTAAAACAGTAATTATCTGTACAATAGTTCACATTTAAATAAAAAAAATATTTAAAAAACTTGTAAAAAAATTTGGCAAGAAACTTAGCTTTGATCAAGAGTCCTCGAGCAGATGCAAAGTCCATGAAGAGCACAAAAATGTTGATCCGTGCTGGGGGTAGCTACAGTCTCTTTTATCCTTCCCCAGTGCAGGCTTTGGCGAAATCAAATATGGCTGCCACCAGGTGTTGTAGTCCTAGGCTGTAAATCACTTCCAGGAGGCTTTTAGCGCCCTCTGGAGGTGGTGGATGTGACATTAATAAACTGGGATGAAACCTGTGAAAATCCATACAGACATGGGGAAAACATTAAAAAATCACATGGGCACTGGAATAACATGTAAAATCTATATGGCCAGAGGGAAAACATGTAAAACTTCATGGATGTGTATAGGTTAAAAAATCTGCTGTCATCTACCCATATGTTCCAGTGTTTGTCCAACTCTCAAAGTCATAAAGGGAATTCTTCCATATCACACTCACATGTGTGCACAGTCAATAACCTCCATCAAAGGCACTCAGAGTAATATGCAAATAATATGCATATGGATTTAATCAACATAGGTCTATGAAGAACAAACTGTGACTAGGAAATCAATATAAATTAGCAAGATGAGACTATCTTATACAAAACCATTTGGATTAATAAGGATATTTTGTTTTTATCATAAAGCAAGTCTGATTTTGAGCTTAAAGACAAAATGAATATTAACATTCATCTGGCCTATGAGCAGAAGACCAAGTCAACTATAGGAAGGTCTGTCCAGAAAGTAATGAGAATGAAATTTCCACACTTCATAGGGCATATGGATGGGTTATGCATGGTTCAATGTCAGTTTGATAGGATGGGATGAGGAAAATGGACTCAAATGCAGGAAGGCTGGGTCCAGCCAATAAAGGGAGAAGAAAGGAAAATAATGAGGGAATATGGGAAGAAACAGGGTTAAATAAATATATATTTATGGACAGATGTTAGATCTAGAAATAAATATATATAAATGTAACCCTGGGCAAAAGAAATACACAAAAATACAGAAAAATATATACTGATTTTTAATTATTTGATATGTGGTGCTTAAATTTGAGACCACGGGAATCAAATCCGGGTTATTGCAATTGTGAACAAATTCTTTTCAGCTGTGCTAGTCTGTCAAGTGAAAAATGAAAGGAAAATAACCTCAAAAAAAGAGCCGCTATTTAGCAGACTGAAGCAAAAGAGATCATTTTTCTTAATACCAGGGGTTAAACAAAAAACCCTGCAGCATCAAAAATAGGTCTTTAGTGCTACAAATACCAATGAAACATGTGACAAGAGGCACCTCTCAAAAACCTATTTAAGTAGGCTGGTGAGCAGGCCTCTTTCTGTGCCTTGATTGGCACTGGGGGAACTGGGAAATGTAGTTCCCCTAGTTTGATTGCCATGCCACTGTGGACCCCTATTGTTAGGCTGTGGTATGGCATGCACCCTTACAGAGTAAGAGTTGAATCTCAGTTAAACAGTAGGACCCCTGCTCCAGTGCCTTGCCAACAATACAAGTGAATTTGGAGCAAATGTTTGATCATTTAACAGGAAAGCCCAATTTCCTGAACAGAGTGATCACAGGATATGAATCATGGGTTTGTGTATAATACTGAGACCTTGCCCAAAGAAAGCTTGCATGAGCAAATCAAAACTCAATGTTCATTGTCTTTTTTGAGTCTTGAGGGATCATCCATAAAAGATTCCACTCAGCCCACTTCAGAACAGTAAAGAACATCCACAGAGCCATGAAGGAGACTCTGAACACCCCCACAAATCACTATTTCAAGCACTTCCACCAATCAGGATCATATTTTGAAGGTGATAATATTGAAATGTAAACGTTTTCAATGAATATTTTTTTTTATTTCATTACTTTCCAGACCGACCTTATAAGTCAAAGGATAGGCAGAAGCAAATGCTATCACAAGTGAATGGGATTTCTTAGATAAACACAGGCACACAATCCAAAAGCAGGCAGAGACAGAGTCAGTGAACATGCAAGGATCAGGCAATGTATAAACAAATAACTAATACAACGCAAGACCAAAAAAAAAAGAGAAAGACCAAAGCGAATAACCAAAAGCCAAAATACAAACTGGATAACACAGCTTCGAAATGACAGGCAAAAACACTGATGAAACTTTGCAAAAACAAAACAGAAACATGAGGGTATAAATACACAAGCAAATCTGGGCAAACTCAAAACAGGTGACAGTGATCAAGATACATGAGGGAAATAACCAATGACAGTACAGGAGTGGAGACATGAAAGAAGGCTCAGCCATGATGATTTTATTGTCTACATGCAGTAAATTCACCCTGGCAAAGAGCTAATAGTTCATTAGGATCAAAGTAATACACTTTATTCGTAGTCGAATAGTAGTGCTGATGTCATATCTGCTTCTTCAGGCAATTCACTGCTAGTTGAAATTTCAAGCCATTGAAGATTTATACTGTATGTTAGTTTAAATGCTGAGAGCTCTACATAGTCTATAGTCACCTATAGTCACCATCTATAGGTTTCAACAATATAAAGGAAATTGAAGCCACTCTAATCAAACATAATGCTGTATCTACAGGCAGTTTGATGCAAAAAGCTCGCAGACAACAACATAGAGCATAGAGGCTGTGGAGGATGTGGCATGGTATAAAAGATAACTCTTATACCATAAAAACAAATATTGCATATCCAAATGTAAGCCTGCTGTGACAACACATAATACTATAAACCATAAAATTAAAACCACCTGCCTAATATTGTGCATGTCTCCCTTGTGCTGCCAAAACAGCTCTGGCCCATCGAGGCATGTAGTCCAGAAGACATCTGAGGGTGTGCTGTGGGATCTGGCACCAACAAGTTAGCATCAGATACTTTAAGCCCTGTACCTTCTAAGGTAGGGTCTCCATGGATCAGAATTGTTTGTCCAGAACATCCTACAGTTGCCTGATCATATTGAGATCTGAGGAATTTGTGGACCAAGTCAATTCCTTGGACAGTGTCATGCTCCTCAAATAATTCCTGAACAATTGCAGTATTCTGCCACTGCCATAGGGAATGCCATTGCCATGAAGGGATGTACTTTGTCTGTGACAAAGTTTATGTAGCTGGTACATGTCAAATTAACATGAATACCATGACCCAAGGTTTTCCAGCAGAACACTGTCAAGAGCATCACTGCCTCCAGCATGGCTTCTGACCATAGTGTATCCTGGTGCCATCTCTTCCTCGAGTAATTGACGCACACACACCCAGCCATCCAAATGATGTAAAACAAAAGATGATTGATCAGATTGATTTTGGCAGAACACAAGAGTCACTCTTTCTGGTCTGTGGGTTCATACACATATGCAGCAAGTTGTGATGGTCTGTGTGTTCTGACACCTTTTTCTCATAGCAAGCAATCTGTGCTACAGTAGCACTTCTGTGGTATTGGACCAGATGGGCTGGCAATCAATGAGCTTTGTACACCTGTTGCCATTTGGCTGTCCTTTCTTTGGACTACTTTTGGTAGGTACTAATCACTGCAAACTGAGAACCCCCAACAAGACCTGGCAATTTGGAGATGCTCTGACCTAACTATATAGCTGTCACAATTTGGAGCTTGCCAAAGTCACTCAGGTCCTTATGCTAGCCCATTGTTCCTGCTTCACCTGCTACCTAATATATCCCATGCCTTGACAGGTGCCAATGGAAGTGAGATTATCAATGTTATTCACGTCACCTTTCACAGGTGTTATGGGTGATCACTATTGTTTGAAATTATTTATTAGACATGTCCCTAATACTTAAGAATGTTCACATAATGAACAAATGAGACATTGGGCTCTATTCTTTCCAGGAGTAATCAGAACAGCATTGCCTGACATGGATCGAGAAGCAAGAGCACACTATACAGTGGTCATCCAGGCCAAAGATATGGCAGGCCAGGTGGGAGGACTCTCAGGCTCCACCACGATTAACATCACACTTACTGACGTCAATGATAATCCTCCAAAATTTCCCCCAGGTGAGAAATACAACACAGATCATTTTTAGTTATTTATACCTTAATTTATAATTTCAAAGGCCCCATTTTATCTTGCTTCTCATAACAGTGTAGTTACAAAATCCTTTACATTTACATTTATGGCATTTAGCAGACGTTCTTATCCAGAGCGACTTACAAGAGTGTTTTGTCCTATCCAATGCTAAGGCTGGTAGACCTGAATTCAAGGTACTTTGAGCTATTATTCTGCTAGAATTTTAGCTATGTATTACCTATTAAACATTATAAGTCCCAGAACCCAAGTATTCCTAAACTACACAAAACCAGTGAAGAACAAGACATAGGGAATACAATAACTGCTATAAGTGCGGTAACAGCTTTGAGTTAGTGCTCATTCAAGGGCTCCTGAAAGAGGTGGGTCTTCAGTTGGCGTTTGAAGACAGCAAGCGACTCTGCTGTTCGGACACTCAGGGGGAGTTCATTCCACCACCTTGGTGCCAAGAGAGAGAAAAATCTGGATGCTTGCCTTCCATGTGTCCTGGATGACAGTGGCTCGAGGTAAGCCATACTTGAGGCACGAAGGGCTCTGGGTATGCATCGAGCTTTGACCATTGCCATCAGGTAGAGAGGGGCTGTTTTTGGCTTTGTAGGCCAGCATCAGGGTTTTATATCTGATGTGAGCTGCTACAGGAACCCAGTGAAGTGAGCACAGCAGTGGTGTGACATGGCTGAATTTGGGAATGTTGAATACAAGTCAAGCTGCAGCATTCTGGATCAGTTGCAGGGGCCTGATGGCATGCATAGGAAGACCAGCTAGGAGGGAGTTGCAGTAGTCAAGTCTTGAGATGAAAAGAGACTGAACAAGTACCTGAGTGGCCTCCCTTGAGAGAAATATACAAATTCTCTGAATGTTGTAAAGGAGAAATCTGCATGACCAGGTCAGGTTAGCAACATGAGCTGAGAAAGAGACCTGATCATCTACAACTACCCCAAGGCTGCATTCTTCTGAAGAAGGAGTGATTATGCTGTTCTCAAGGGAAATTGAGAGATCACAGTGAAGACCTGCAGCTCTTGGGATGTAAAGCAGCTCTGTCTTGCTTGGATTAAGCTTGAGGTGGTGGACTACCATCCATGAAGCAGTGACTGCTAGACATGCTGAGATCCAAGCTGAAACCTGATTATAAGAAGGAGAAAAAGAAAGGATCATCTTCATAACAGTGGTAGGAGAATGTGAAGCCATGTGAAGAGATGACATCTCCCAGTAAGCAGGTGTACAATGAGAATAGAAGAGGGTCCAGCACTGAGCCTTGTGGGACACCAGTGGAGAGTTTGCAGTGGTGCCAAGACTAGAAAGGATGGACAGAAGGATGGTTGTTGGTGTCAAAGGCAGCAGAGACGTCAAGAAGCATCAGGACAGATGATAATCCATCTGACCGTGCGGCCTGGAGCCTCTCTGTCACTGCGATGAGTGCTGTTTCAGTTGAATGTGCCAGTTTGAAGCCAGACTGGTTTGCGTACTGAAGTTGGTTCTGGGAGAGGAAGAAAGACAGCTGATTGAATTTTTTAGAGAAAAGAGAGGAGCGATACTGGTCTGTAGTTTCTGATGATGGTGCTGTTTTTTTTAGAATGGGTACCACTCTAGCAATCTTGAATGAAGATGGTACAATTCCTGAGGATAAGGAGCTGTTGATGATTGAAGTGATGAAGGGTAGGAGCTCCTTGTCTGGAGCAGTGTGGATGGGATGGGATTCAGAGGACATGTTGTGGGACTGCTGGATGTCAGCAGCTGGAGAACATGGAGAAAAGCAGGTTAGAGATGAGGGAGAGGAGGTGGGAAGGTGTCTAATGATCACAGGAGTTGAGGAGAAGGAGTAGCAAAACTTGCTGACCTTCTGCTCAAAGAAGTTAACAAAGTCCTTCGCAGTGGGAGAGGTGGGTGAAGGAGGAGGGGTAGAGGTGAGGAGGGAAGAGAAAATGCTGAAAAGTTTGTGTGGATCTGCTGCTGATGCCTCCAGTTTCTTTCTTTAGAAGAAGGACTTTTCAGTGGTTACTTCTTTAGAGAACATGGCAATAAGAGATTGGTAGGAGTGAAGGCCAACTATGATCCTTGATTTTCTCCAGTGCCTCTCAGCCATTCTGAGTTCTCAGAATTTCTGTCAGCCAAGGAGCAGCGAAGATCTTGTACGTTTCAGAGAGTGGACATAGGAGGTCAATGGATGAAGAGAGGGAGGAGAGGTAGGTATCTCTAGCAGTAATCAGGGAGAGAGAAGAAAAAGAGTAATGAGATGGAAGAGCAGTAATGATAGAAAAGGCAAGGTATGAGGGAGAGATAGAGTGTAGGTTACGGCGAGTGCGTGTGGCCATATAGGTGAGAGAGTGAGTAGGGAGAGAAAAAGCAAATGACAGAAAGTGGTGATCTGAACAATGAAGTAGAGTTATTTCGAAGTCCATCGCTGAGGCTAAGACATTGCCTGCTCTGTGTGTTGGAGGGGACTGGCTGAAATTGAGGTCAAATGAAGAGGGAGAAGGCAGGATGATTGCAGCTTGTCTGAGGGAAGCAGAATCAGTGGAGTCTCATCGACTGGAAAGAGACTCAGAAGAGTGTCTAGTTCTTCAAGAAGTGACCTAGAGCACATGGTGGATGGTAGAGAACAATCATGTGGAGTTTAGTTGGCAAGGATACTGTAGCAGCATAATATTCAAAGGTGGAAATGGAAAGATGTGGAAAAGAGAGAGGAGTGAAGTGCCAGTATTCTGACAGAAGCAAGCCAACACCACAACACCTTCCAGCCTGTCATGCAGAATGAGAGAAGGAGAAAGCAAATGAAAGGGCAGCCGGAGTAGCACAGTTCTCAGGAGTGATCCATGTCTCTGTCAGGGCCAGAAAGTAAGGGATTGGGTCGAGACAAGGGTTGTGATGAGGTTTACCTTCTGTACTGCAGATTGGCAATTCCAGAGTCCACTGGCCACCACAGCTGGGTAGTGTGTCGAAAGCAGAGGGTAGGTGAGATTGCTGGTGTTGCGTTTTTTGCAGTGATGCTTGCATTTGTGGGAAGCACAGATAGGAAGTGAGAAGTACATGATGTGAAAGAAAAAGGAATAATAGATGTGGAGTAAAATCAAATAGAATCAAATAGAATAATAGATGTGGAGTAAAATCAAAAATATGATAATGACTGTGGTTACAGATAGATTACTGTTGAGCACGTTATTTATATACAGATGTTAGACAATGAAACTGAAACACCTGTCATTTCATGATTTCACGGCAGTCTGGTGGCCAATCTTCATTAATTGCACATTGCACCGGAGCAGAGTGTGAAGGTTCAATTAGCAGGTTAAGACCACAGTTTTGCTCAAAATATTGCAATGCACACAACATTATGGGTGACATACAAAGGATGACAAATTGTTGGTGCACGTCTTGCTGGTGCATCTGTGACCAAGACAGCAAGTCTTTGTGATGTATCAAGAGCCACG
>JAOVYV010000053.1:9500923-9516296 GCA_025674545.1 Hassar affinis
TGGTGGGATATTTAAAGTCTTCACACTTTTATGTTGAGGAACATTTTTCTGAAATTGTTCCATACTTTTCATACACAATTTTGTGCAGATTGATGAACCTCTGCACATCTTTCCTTCTGAGAGACTCTAGCTCTCTAAAATTATCTTTTTATACCCAGTCATGTTACTGACCCATTGCCATTTAACCCACTTAGCTGCAAAATGCTCCCACAGCTATTTTTTATTAGTACCACTTACCTTTCCAGCCTTTTGTTGCCCCGTCCCAACTCTTTTGAGATGTGTTGCTGCTGTCTAGTTCAAAATTAGCTAATATTTTTCATGAAATGGTAAAATGTCTCACTTTCAACATCCAATATGTGTTCTGTGTTCTATTGTGAATAAAATATGGGTTTATGAGATTTGCTAATCATTCCATTCTGTTTTTATTTAGGCCCTGTTGGTCATAAACTTTTTTTTCTTTAGGACTAGTTATGAATGTATACCTCTCTTATGTATGGATGCAATCTTATATTATAATATGGCACATTGTGTCATTGGCCTTCTGAAGTACTATTTCTAATCATTATGTATTGGGGAGCAGGTGTCTCAGCAGCATTCATAACATCAAAATAAAACATGTATTAGCTAATAATAAAGTAATAATTTTATATGAATTTATTCACAGTTGCTGTACACAAAAACAGGAATCTCATCATCCCACCCCTTAAACAACATTCAGTGCATTTGAAATGCATCTATATAAAAAGAGTTCCACCATTTAAAAGAAACATTCTGTAGTGCGTGAGCTTAGGTGTTCATGAGAACCTTTCTTGTGTGTCTACAGAAAGCTTCCAGGTATTCGTGCCTGAATCTGCCCAGTTGGGGAAACCAGTGGGAAAGATCAAAGCAGAAGATAAAGATGAAGGAGTCAATGCTGAAATCAAATACAGTATTATTAACCAGGAAGGAGCCAGTATGTTCTCAATAGCTACAGACAAAGACACAAGAGAGGGCATCATTAGTTTGAGAAAGGTAATGAGCCATCTTCCAACATGTGTTCCATTTCTATATTTTACAGTGTTGCAGACAAATCAGATGCCATTCAAAGACCACAATAGTATGATTGCAGCATTTTCTTAAATGGCTTTGGCTTTGACTGTTTGCAGCATGTTTTCAGGTATTTTTATGTAATAATACTGTATATTAATATGTATATGTTTCTTCTAACACTCTAGTTATAAAGTTAATTGTCTTAGTCTCTTGGGTAAAGCTAATATTATAGCTACACTGATGCAATACCAACAATCACCTCACAAGTGAAGGTGCCTGCCTAAGTTCATAGAATGTGGAGCTCATCCTAGAACCAATTTCAGTCTCTTGGTCTGAACAGACCACCAGTCAACAGAGATTAGAAGTCATGTTGACATAAGACAACTGAACTTCATGAAGAGAAAGATTCTCTAACACATCTGATCATTTTGCAACAGCTGTGATTTTATGTACTGCAAATGTGTAGCTGCCCCTACAGTTCATTTAACATTTATTTGTGCAAAAAGCTTTAGCCAGATTACACAGTGAGCATCATCTTCAACTCTATATGAACAAATTCATTTGCATTTATACATGCAATAAAAATAAAAATTCTATTTGCTTCAGAAAATGTAGAGCATAATTAAAGGCACTTGGTAATTTACAGGTGATTGACATTTATCATCATAAGCAGGCAGGATCAACTGGCAGGATTTTATTTTCACACAGATTTACTAAACATGAGGACCATGAGCTCCAGTCAAGTATTTATGCCAGTACCACCTTGTGAAAATTTATTTTGAACTTTTATTTAGACTAGTGGATAGCACTGAAGAGTCCAGTAATAAATGTAACATACACTATATTGCCAAAAGTATTCACTCATCTGCCATCACACGCATATGAACTTGAGTGACATCCCATTCTTAATCCATAGGGTTTAATATAATGTCGGCCCACCCTTTGCAGCTATAAGAGCTTCAACTCTTCTGGGATAGCTTTCCACAAGGTTTAGGAGTGTGCTAGTGGGAATTTTTGACCATTCTTACAGAGGTGCAATTGTGAGGTCAGACACTGATGTTGGATGAGAAGGCCTGGCTTGCAGTCTATGCTCTTATTCATCCCAAAAGTGTTCTATCAGGCTGAGGTCAGGGCTCATCAATCAAGTTTTTCCACACACAATCACTGATCCATGCCTTTATGGACCTTGCTTTGTGCACTGGTGCACAGTCATGCTGGAACAGGAAAGGGCCATCCCCAAACTGTTCCCACAATGTCAGGAGCATGAAATTATCCAAAATTGCTTTAAAAAATTACTTTCACTGGAACAAAGGGGCCGAGCCCAAGAACAACCTTCAATCTTCAATCCTGAAGAACAACCCCGCACCATAATCCCCCCTCCACCAAATTTTACACTTGGAACAATGCAGTCACACAAAGTACCATTTTCCTGGCAACCATCAAACTCAGAATCGTCCATAAGATTGCCAGACAGAGAAGCGTGATTCCTTACTCCAGAGAACATGTCTCCACTGCTCTAGAGTCCAGTGGCGGCATGCTTTACACCACTGCATTAAACGCTTTGCATTGCACTTGGATGCAGCTGCTCGACCATGGAAACCCTGATCTTAAAAAAAAAACTGATCTTAAATTAATCTAAAGGTCATATGAAGTTTGGAGGTGGGTAGCAATTGACTTTTCAGAAAGTTGGTGACCTCTGTGCACTATGCGCCTCAGCATACGCTGATCCCGCTGTAGCATTTAGTAGCAAGGAAAATTCATTAATGGACTTGTTGCACAGGTGGCATCCTATCATAGTACTATGCTGGAATTCACTGAGCTCCTGAGAGCAAACATTTTTTTCACAAATGTTTGTAATGTCTGCATGCCTAGGTGCTTGATTTTATACACCTGTGGCCATGGAAGTGATTGGAACACCTGAATTTAATGATCTGGATGGGTGAGTGAATACTTTTGGCAATATAGTGTAAGTGTAATTTACCTGTGAAATACACTGATGTTTCTGATTAGAAAAAGCAATGAACCAACTTCCCATTGTTGTCTTTCTAGTCACTTAACTATGAAAAGAAGAAACAATTCACTCTACATATCACAGCAGAGAACACGCACCTTGACCCTCGCTTCTCCCATCTGGGATCATTTAAGGATAATGCCACTTTCAAGATAACAGTTGGGGATGTAGATGAACCACCTGTGTTTTCAATGGATTACTATATTATGGAGGTCTATGAGAGTGCAAAAATTGGTGCAGAAGTTGGATCAGTTACAGCACAGGATCCAGACAGCAAAAACAGCCCAATCAGGTAAAAAGGAAAAATTGTTTATCTATGACATAAGCATATGTGCAATTTATGAAGGATGTTATTGTATGTTTTATTGTTAATTCTTACCATTACACTGCTGCCACATACCCATACAAGAACCTTTTGTTTTCCCACCTTCATCCCATCTCCTGGCTCTTTCCAAAAAAAATGCCTTTCTCTTTTGTTAATGTTTGTCTGTGATAGAGTGCTGAAGGTGTGAAAGTTTTGGGGTGTGCAGTAGGGTCACTGAGCTTCAGATTTAGATCATTATCTGTAGACTGCAAAAAAAAATAATGGATGCACCCTCCCACATGCTATGCATAAGTAATCACAAGCTTATCCAAGCTTTAAACCCATAATATATTAATGGCAATGTGTTCTTCTTATTTTGTCTCTGTTTAATTTGGAGAAGCTAAAGTTAATGAAAAGTAATTTGCCATAAATGCCTTTACTATGCCCTACTATAACCCAACCTTTCTCTGTGTATCTTTAGTGTACAGTATGATTATATAAAAATTAAATGCTAACACCAAAATTAAATGCTATGAAGCTTCTTTTTATTTACCCAAAATGTTATTTGAAGAAATCTTGAACAACATGCCTCTAGTTCAGACATTCACAAATGTCCTTATTGACTTATGGCATCTCCCTTATAGTGAGGTGCAAAAATATACAATGCACTTTTGTAGAATCCAGTCTCATATTGTAGATGAGGAATTGTTCCAAGTATACAATACCACAAATAGCATGGAACATTTGCCAAATTGTCTGGTATACATGCTCCTCCCTTAGGTACATCACCAAAGCCAGTAATAGTGGACATTACTGAGCTTATATACTGATCAGCCATAACAGTAAAAAACTGACAGATCAAGTGTAATAACATTGATTATTTCAACTGTCTCATTGTCACACCTGTAAAGGGGTGGGATATATTTTGCAGGAAGTAAGCAGTCAGGTCTCAAAGTTGATGCATTGGAAAAATGGTTATGCATAAGGATCTAAGCCATTTTGACAAGGGCTAGATGACTGGATCATCTCCAGAACAGCAGGTCTTGTGTTCCCAGTATGCGGTGGTTAGTACCCACCAAAAGTGGTCCAAGGAAGGACAGCATGTGAAAAGCAGCAGGGTCATTGGCACTCAAAGGTCATTGATGCATGTGGGATGTGAAGGTTAACCTGGTCTGATGCTACTGAAGAGCTACTGCTGAGAATGTTAATGCTGGCTATGATAGAAAGGTATCAGAATACACCATACAATACAGTTTGCTGTGTATGGGGCTGCATGCCCATCCTGATCCTTGCACCAAAAGTACCTACAATGGATCATCAGAACTAGGCCATAGAATGGTGGAAGAAGGTGGCCTTATCTGATTAATCACTTTTTTTCACATCATGTGGATCTCTAGGAAAGACATAGCACCAGGATAAACTATGCAAAGAAGGTAGCTATGGAAACAAACACAGTCAGTGTGATGCTCTGGGCAATGTTCTTCTGGAAAACCTTGGGTCCTCACATTCATATGGATGTTACTTTGACATGTACCACCTACCTAAACATTGTTGCAGAACAAGTGCAACCCTTCATGGCAATGGTATTCCCTAATGGCAGTGGCCTTTTTCTGCAGGAAAATGTGTCCTGTCACACTGCATAAATTGTTTAGGAATGGTTTGATGAACACAAGAAAGGGTTCACAGTGTTGACTTGGCCTCCAAATTTCATAGATCTGCTACTAACAATATTAGTCAGTTTTTTTTCCCAAATTGTCTCTCTTAATTTAGTCAAGTTTAATTCCCACCCTTCATTTTTTCTCCAATGTCACATGACAGCTGCCAATCAGGGAGGGCAAATCGTATGTTTCCTCCAAGATACATGTTGCCAGTAGCCCCCTCTTTGCACAACTTCTGTGCCAGGCATGTGGTTTTAATGTTATGGCTGATCGGTGTATAGCAAGCCACTGTGGCATAATCCTCAGTGCCACTCTGGTCTTACTAGTCTGCAAGACCCTGGTTTTGTGACTAATGATTAGTTTTGTCACAACTCCAAAAATTATGACTCTGATATACCAGCCTAAACATCTGTCACTGATACTGAAACAATACAACAGCAAAAACATAAAACATAAGGAAAACAGAACATTGAAGTTTAAATTCTTTGGGTATTTACTCCATTTCTGGCATTGTACTGGTGAAACAGACATGGGGTTCCTTGGAAAAGATGTTGCCTTGCTGGTAACATATGTTTCTCCACAATACCAATATAAGCCTCCAATATGCAAATCACCCATGCTGAGCATTGATGCACCTCCATGCCATCACAGATGCTGGTATTTGCACTTTTCCAATCAATCTGGATGGTCATTACATAAAATCCTACATCCATTTTTGTTTCCAAAAACAAGCTGAAACACAGAACACATCTCTCACCAGTACTTTCTCACAGAACTCACCGGTGTTCCTGTGTAAAATTAATATGTGGCTTCTTCTTTGCATAATATGGTTTCAGGTTGTATTTCTTAATGCAATGACACTGATTTTCCAAAGTATATTTAATGTTACGTTACATTAATGCAGTAACTACTAATATAGTATAGTATAGCATCTGCAGTGTATCATTGTTGTTTGCAATTAAGCTGACAATAGTCAATCAACAGAAATAATTCCAGGAAATAAATGGAATATGAAAAACATTTTAGCATCAAGAGTTCATTGTCTTTACTCACATTATTCTGTCTCTCTGTCTCATTCAGTTCTCTCTCTCCTTTCTCTTTCTATCTTGCTCTCTCATGCTTTCTCTCTTTCATAAAAATTTGTCTCAGGATTTATGAATTGTCCATATGTTTTATGGCCACTTTGGTTTGCATTCTCATATACAATATACTGTATTTAATGTAAGTGCCAGTCACAAAATATTGGAAGAAGATAAGAAAATGCTTATTAGAGGTAATGGCAGTGATATTTCAAATCTCACAAATATGTTACACTATCCCACAGGTTGCTAAGCAATACTGCCAGTGTTGCTAAATATTCCACAAAAGCAGTAAGAGTAAGAGTAAGAGTAGTGCAGTGTGATGTGCTGTCTTTTGTATCCCTTTGAAATAGCAGTTGTAGTGATTGTAATTCAGCAGAGATAATAAATCAGTGAGGGCTATAAAGTTTTGCATTTAAAATCACATATCCTGATAGTTAAAAGCCATTTTGATGAAGACCAACAAACAGTTTTTTCTCAGATTAGGTCATGAAATCTCCACCACTACAATTTCAATTCAGCATACATTCAATCATTAGGCCAGTAAACAAGTCTGTGTACTGCTATTTTAATGGATTTGAGCAAAATCTCTGCTTTATAGATGATGGTGTGGACTACAATGGAGACGCTCATGCAATATTCATTTTCTCTTGAATGTCTTTCTCTCTTGATTCTATATAGGTATTCCATAAAACAAAGAGAAGGAAGTGAGGGATATTTTGATATTGAACCTTTCAGTGGACTCATTAGAACCACTCACCTTCTGGACAGAGAGAACATAGCTTGGTACAACATCACTGTCATGGCAAAAGAGGAGGGTGGGTACCACATATGATTCTGATTACACACTTTGTTGACAGGATAGAATATTAGAAAAGAGTAGTGGAAAAACACTAAGTACATTATCTATATTTATGCCCTAACCAACAATAACTGGCCCAGTATATTGTTGTATTCAACTAAAGCTGTTCTAGATACAATTGAACACAATTTTTGAAGGACCTTGGCTGGTAGGTTGTTCCAAACATCTTTGAATGATCAAAGAACTAACCACAGCTCTTCTGTGGATGTAGGCTACTTCAAATCCTTCTGTTGTCTTGTCTTTTCATGTAATCCCTTTTCATGTAATCCCAGACTCGATGATGTTGAGATCAGGGCTCTGTGAGGGCCATACAACACTTCAAGGACACTGAAGATAGTCCTTAATGACATTGGGTATATGGTTGGGGTCATTGTTCTGCTGCAGAATAAATTTGGGGCCAATCATATGCCTCCCTGCTGGTACAGCATGATGGATACGTATCTGCCTCTATTTCTCAGCATTGAGGACACCATTAATCCTGACCAAATGTCCAACTCAATTTGCAGAAATGCAGTCCCAAACTTGCAAGGAACCTCCACCATGCTTTACCCTGCACACACTCATTATTGTACCGCACTCCAGCCCTTCAGCAGACAACTGCCTTTTGCTACAGACAAATATTTCAAATGTTGTCTCATCAGCCCAAAGCACTAGTTGCCATTTTTCTGCAACTCAGTTTCTATGTTTTCATGCATAGTTGAGTCACTTGGCCTTGTTTCCATGTCGGAGATATGGCTTTTTGCTGAACTCTTCCATGAAGATCACTTCTGGCCACACTTCTTTGTACAGTAGATGGGTGTACCTAGGTCCTACTGGTTTCTGCCAGTTCATGCCTCCTTATACAATAATGTATTTTTGCTTGATGAAAAATTACATGAATAATGATTAGGGAATTACATACATTTGGATAATTCATACCACTTAGTAAGGGCGCTACAGTGGTTCGGTGTGCAGCACTGTCACCTCACAGCAAGAAGGCTGTCTGGGGGCGGTCTGGGTCCTTTCTGTGTGGAGTCTGCATGTCCTCCCCATGTCCATGTGGGTTTACTGTGGGTACTCCGATTTCCTCTCACAGTCCAAAGACATGCACGTTAGGTTGATTGGTGTCTCTAAAGTGGCCCTAGTGTGTGCATGAGTGTGTGCGAGAGTGTGTGAGTGTATGTGCCCTACAATGGATTGGCGCCCTGTCTAGGGTTGTTCCTGCCCTTCGTCCTAAGCTACTGGCTCTACAGTGACCCTGAAATAGGAATAAGTGGTTAAGATAACGAAATGAAATGAAACAGCCCCTAGTAATATGATTTATGCAATAGATCCCTCAATATTTGGCAATGTTACTCAAAGACTGTTATAACATCATGCCTGAAAGAACACCATGTTGCTATAAGCATGTCTTGTTACACCTTTGTTGGTTTTCTGTAGCGCTTTGGTATTGGGAGTTCTAGGAAGAGACACTGGTAACGTTGGGCAGTAGGGGTCATTCCTGAGGTAATCACTGTTGTCAGAGCTAGTCCTCACTTTGGGTGCGACTTCCTTCCTGTCCCTGGTTACCATGCCATTTTTGAGCTGCATGGAGTGTTCACTACCTTGTCCCCCACTGTGTTTCATGTTGTATCCAGAGTAATATTTGCTTTGTTATTTCAAGCCTTAGCTTGCCATTTGGTTCCCAGAGGCTTTGGCACTTCTGGGTTTCCCATCAGTTCTTTTACCTGTGCGGTCCACACTTGGTGTTCTTAGCCCTTCTTTTGTTGTTTTCTGGTGAGGGTCACTACATACATACCCAACCAGCCTTTTAGTTCAGTGAACACACTTTATTTGTTTTGTTTCTTCCCAGTCATTATTCATTGCCTTTTTCTTTGGAGTCTGCTAGCTAGTGGCACATGATTTTGACCTTATTTTCTTGTCCCCCAGCTCCTGTGGTGGGTCACCACATAGCCTCATCAGGCGTACCTGTAAAACAAGTCAACAAAATAACAACAACAACATCAGCCCCTTATGAACCCTCTCAGCCAGGTGGGGGTTCTTCTGACATGACGAGGCCACTCCTGGGCCTCTGTGGGGGTGGGGCTGTCCAGACCATCTTAGCCTATAATAGTTTTACATTGCCAAAACAAGTCCATGAACTTAGATCTAACATGGCTCCTATACCAGACAAATAATCTAGGCCAAAAATGCATGACTCACCAGCAGGCACCAACCAGAAGCCATGTATGTGCTCGAGGCCTCCTAGGTTCACACACAGGCGAGTTTTGCCCCATGAGTAACTCTCTGTAACTTGCACATTCGTAGGCATGCCAGCCATGCGAGTCGGCACTCTTACTGTCAGGAAGTACACTAAAACAGTGAAACAGACCCAGTGTACAGCAATGCTCTAACTTGCACACCGTTAAGCTGACAACAGATCCATAATCTGTAGTGGGAATTAGTTCCATGCATGAGCAAGGAAGGGTTAGGGGGCTGCCATCCCCTCACTGAGCAGCCCCACTGTCATTTCCTACCAGCTTGAGCTCATAGCACTGCACTGCTCGATGTCCATGCTTCCTGCAGTGCCAGCACACAACTCGCAGGCTTCCTAGCTGTTCAGCATTTGGTCTTTCCATGCTATCTGCTGTGAAGCAGCGCTTAGCTCTAGTTGAAGCGCACCCATCCAGGATGAATTCAATGCATTCTGCCTCTTCAGCTGTGCATAAAATGGCTCCCACACTCTTTCTCCATTGTAGAGCAGCATCCAGATTGTTGCTGCCTGGTTGCCGTCATCTTACTCTTGGCCAGCATCACACTCACTGCTGCTTTCCACCACTGGCTCTATGGTGCTGCCAGTGCTGTCCTCAGCAACAGTCTCCTTTCACCGGATTTCATTGGGACCATCCGGCTACTCAATAAAGCTCCCAGCTTTCTGCCATCTCCTTCCCTGTCCCTTGTTTGTAAATACCTGAATTTCTCCCATTTTCACTCCCTTTTAAAAATAACAGAGGAAAGGAGGTGGGTGACACACAGCAACACAAAACACATTTATGGTAGGTAGAATTGCTCAGTGATCATAGAGCATGCTGGGAAAGGACCCCAACTCCTCCCAAAGTCTCCAGCTGAAGCCAATCCCCATCCAGCTCCTGTGGTGGGTTGCCACAATATTATACAGCAATGAATAATTGTTTTCATCCAATAACCCACCATATCTCAGTGAGGTTCCAGACTGCCTGCTACTTCAGTTACATAATGCTTTCTATAAGTATGTTTAAAAGGCACTTTTATATTCTAAGCTCTATACATGTATTTTTGTCAAGTATTTGCATTAAGAGCAAAGATGGGTAAAGTCAAGTTCAACACCAAGAGCACCACCACTGCCATTAATCACATATTTATTAGCATCATTTTTATCAAGCAGAAAAAAGCAAAGAAATGACATTGACATATTTTGTACATTCCTTTAGTAAACATTTACAATCAGGGATGTGGTGAATCCCAGAAACACTGGGTGTGAGGAGGTACTACACCCATGATGAGACTGCAGTCTATCGTAGGGCACCATGCACACACATTTTTTAGCATATACCAATCCATTGACCCCTTGCTTTTAGGAGGTGGGAGGAAAGTGGAGGATCAGAAAATGTGAGCTGTATATATATTCTTTAAAAAAATGTTACTTGTGTTACCACTTTTATTTAGTTTGTATATTGAGTCATTCATTTATGCATGCATTTACAGACAACCCAAGTCTACTTAGTCATGTCCCCATCACAATTCAAGTATTAGATGTAAACGACAACCCACCAGAAATCAACACAGAGGATGAAATCATCATTTGTGAAAGTATAACAGCAGGACAGGTAAGTGTAAAAAGGCTTTTCCTGTGTTTCTTGTACATACTGCAAATGGCTCGATACAAACTCATATAAACTGGCATATGAACTCATCAATGATTGATGAATTTGTTTGTCAATATAAAGAAAAAAGAAAGGTGGAGTTTATGGGATGAAGAATTAAAGAGAAAAGGTATGGCTGGAAAAAAGGATGGGTTCAAATGCATCTTTAATATTCATAATTACAATTCTACATTAAAATTAGTCATGCATCAAATGCAAACAGCCCAATAACATGCTGTGTCTGGTTTCCTTTTCAACATACAATGCATTAAAGTTCACTAAATGAACAGACCTCTCAACTGCACTGGATCTAACATGCAGTAGTGACCTCATCCAGGAGTGTCATGTTCCCTTGTTTTTCTCTGTTAGACAAAAAAAGCTGATTTGTGTTATATAAATAATTAACTCCTGGTCCGTAATACAATGTCATCTCATCAGAAAAATATTACAAATATTACAGTTTTGCAACTGAAAAGCTTCTACTAGAGTTAAAAAATAAATATTACTTGCATGTTGGTCATTATAAGAAGCATGTATCAAAACATGAGTGTATGCTTCCATAGCAAACATTTTAACAGTAACAAGCACAGTGAATACATCACCCACAGTTCACAGAAGTTTCATCACATTTATTGCAAAAGTTCCTATGGCATACAAAATTAGTCTGTACAGTGTTGTTTGATTTATCATGCTAAATACAGCTTAGTGCTGTAATGAAGGCGTGACCCCAATGCTATCCGCTGTTGATGAGTGCAGTGAGTTCCAAATAGAACTGATTTTGCGGCTGAGTTCCCTATGAAGAGCCCTTGGGATTCTGTACCCTATGCAGTGTGTAGGGAGAGGGGGATATAGCTCAGGGATCCTTGCAATCAGAATGCAACCTAAAACAAGTAATGTATGTAATGATCCCAGACTGGACGGTGTCAAGAGTAGAGCATTTTATTGAACGCAGCAAAAATGTAACACAGGTAGGCAGTTCAAAAACAAAAGCGATACCGAAAGTCAGTTCAATTTTATAGTGCATAGGGCTCAGTTCATAAATATACGAAAACTAAAAAGACCAGAGCATGGAGAGGAGCAACCAAACATAAACAGATGAAAGCTCAGCAGATCGCAAAACATGAAGGATGCGAGGGCAGGAATACTCCACACTCTGGCAGAAGGTTTCTGAAACCAAACACATGAGAGACTAATGATAACAACAGAATAACGTGAACCAAGGCAAAATGTAACCAATATGTGAATGCAGAACATGAACACTTAACTTAGCGCATGAGGCAGAAGAATCCAGGTGACGGACATAGTGAAAGAAGTAACACGTATGTTGATCCACCCTGAGGAGTTAAAACAAGGCTTTTTTATACTCCTCAGGGCAACTTGATGAGCAATCAAGGATGGCCGCCAGCAGGTGCGCCTGATTTGTATGGCGACCTCTGGTGGCCATAGATGTAACAGGGCCCCCCCCAAAGGGGCTAACTCTGAGAGCCCTTCCTTTTTGTTGGGGGCCTCCCAGGTTTGTGTGGTCCTGGCCTGTGGGGGTACCTTGCATTGGTATTCCTGCAGAAGGAGGGGGTCCAAGATGTTGTCAGCGGATACCCAGGAGTCCTCCTCTGGGCCATACCACTCCCAGGACACCAGGTACTGCAAACCCCATGCTTTCCTTCTTGAGTTCATGATCTCCCGGATGGTGTAATTGTCTGCTTGGCGTGATGGCTGAGGCTCTGGAGGCTGGTCTGTGGCATCCCCTTGGCTTAGCGGCCCGGCATGGACAGGCTTAAGTGCAGAGACATAGAATGTTGGATGGACGTGACTATGGCTCGGCATTTGGACCCTGTAAGTAACCTCGTTAATTTTTTTTACAATAGGGAATGGACCAATATAGCACGGACTTAGCTTGGTGATCTTAGATGGTGGCTGGACGGCCTTAACTGCTACCCATACTGTTTCTCCTGGTTGGTACTGGGGGTTAGGACAGCACCTCCTGTCCACAGCCCTTTTGTTGCATGAGATGGATAAAGGATGTAACTTTCCTGCTGGCAAGGTTCAAGGTACCTTAGCTTGGGCACATTCTGGACATGAGGAAATGAAATCCTGGACATCTCTGGACATGGTGGGCCACCAGTACTTGGCCTGGATTAGTTCAATGGTTCTTCTGGTCCCTGGGTGTTCTGCTCCAGGTGTGGCATGGGCCCAGGAGATGAGGGAGCTATGGAGAGAGGACGGGACAAAAAGTTTACCTGGAGGGCAATGGATGCTCCCCTGTGTGGGCTGGAGCTCCTGAATCCTCTGATCCAGGTCCCATGTAATAGCATGGAGGAACTTTTCTTCAGGGATGATAGGTTCAGGTTCTGAGATGACAGAGTCTGGCTTGAACCTTCATGAGAGGGTGTCTGCCTTCCTGTTCTTGGACCCTGGGCAATAAGACAATACAAAGTTGAAACGAGTAAAGAACAGGGCGGGTGCTTGGTGGACTCTATGAGAAGGAAGGAGATTTCTTCTTCGTGCAGGAGACCGAGCTTCAACACTACTGTATGGTTCTGGAACTTGTATAGTAGCAAATAGACCTTGTTTGAAACACTACACTGTAACTATTTATTATGATTATTGTTACTAACAAAATCAGAACTGCCATTAATACTGTACAATGGTATTATTGCTGAATCTGATCTTTACTGATGTCCGTCAGCATTGTTTACTAAAACCCAACTCTTATTCAAGGCTGTAAAATTTATTGCTAATTGCACTATAGATTCACTATCTGTCTGATTAAATAAAGAATCTGTCTGATTAAATAAAAAAATGAAGCAGAGGAAGGGTGATTCCCTCATAAACCAGATGTCCTGAAAGAACTGTTGGGAGTAATAAACATGGCCTTATTAACACATTCCAGACAAAGTGACTATTTAAGATAATAATTATTTAGGTCAAACCTGTAATAAATGTATTGTATGATGGATTTCAGGCTGACATTTGGTTAATGAGTCTAACTGTCATTGTCCCTTTTTTTCCCTCATCAAATCTTACAAGTGTCTGATTATTAGATTGAGATATCTGATGACTGACTGACTCAGCAGGGTTTTTTTTTGCCAATTCTGCTAATGACAGATCATCCATACAATCAGTGCTCTGGATAAGGATGACTTTGCAAATGGACCAAGATTTTATTTCTCTTTCCCTGGAGGAAGTCCAATTCATGCCAACTTTACAATAAAGGACAATGAAGGTATGCAATTCAATTAATTTGTTTGTGTGTCTGTGTGTAGGAGAAATTATAGTATAGAAAGTATATCTTAAGATTTCAATGCAATTGCTTTGCAATGCAATCTGTGAAATATTGACTTGAAATTATTCAGTGATGGGTCCTTGCTTTTTATTACTTATAAACATATTAAAATAATAGACATTTCATCACTTAATGCACGGCCCCTTTTAGACTCGGCAGAATGACTTCCGTGTGTTAAATGCTCCAAACCTGATCCGTATTAGTGGCCTGGTATATATACACCTGTGTGTGCATAGCAAGGGCATGGATTATTGACGTTTCTGTGCGACTGGCCAAGTTCCGACTTCCTGCGTTTATGTTCTGTTCATGTTCTTTTCATGTACTGTCCATATGAGTAAGTGGTTCTATTTTATGCTTGTTTTTATGTGTATTACACCTAGTTGTTCCTCGGCTAGTTTCATTATGGCACTTATGCTTAATCTTTCTTTATTTATTTCCAGTGTTATATATACAGCGACAATAATGGTTGTAAATTCTCTCAGTAGATAAAAAGGTCGGCCCTTAATAACCATAAACTCCACTGGTGAGCATTGTTTGCAGACCAGAACAACATCGCGGCACCAGGCATCATTGATGTAAACACAAAGCCCACCGCCATGGGTCTTACCTCCTTCAAAGAGAGCTCTAACCACTCAATAGCATGTTAGTCTCTCAAGCTGAATGCTGAGTCTCTCACAGTCTTCTGTGTTGACCTAGTAGGAGTATATAGTCTAGCTTATTCTCCAGAGAGCGTATGTTAGCTAGTATCATAGTGGGAATGGCCAGCTTGTGGGGCTATCCTCAAGCCTAGCTCAGATACCTCTGCACTTCTTCTGCTTCCTCTTACACCACTTGCAATGCTTTCACTGTGCGTGAGGTGAAGGAGTGGGGGTTGGTTCCTGAGCAGACAGCACTACTTGTGGCTTTATTCTGAGTTTGTAGTTTAGTTCTAAGAATGTTGTTCTTCCAATTTCAAGCAGGAACTCACAGCTGTATGTTCACTTTGAAATGTGTAGACAATATGAAGGCATACAAAAACACTGCAAATCACAAGACAAAAGACACAAAAACACATATTTGTCTGGAGAGAGAGATGCTGTAGTATGTGTACACAGTGCCATCTTGGTTTAGTGATGTTTTTTTGAGCAAAACCAAAACATATGGATGCCCATAAGTATAGCAGGTAAGGATGTAATGTACAGAAGTCAAGTCAAGTCAAGTCAAGTAGTTCTTTATTGTCATTTCGACCATATACAGCATTGTACAGTACATAGTGAAACGAAACAACGTTCCTCCAGGACCAAGGTG
>JAOVYV010000053.1:9546656-9559981 GCA_025674545.1 Hassar affinis
AATGAAGATTGGCCACCAGGCTGCTCCAATTTAGCCATGAAACCTCCCACACTAAAATGACAGGTGTTTCAGTTTCAACACATATGCAAACTCCTGTGTACTTTTTAAATATATTATTATTATTAATATTATTTTTTCATTTTTCCTTTACTTGAACTTTGGAATTCTCATTGTAAACTTTTGTCCTACTGTTACTCTGTCCCTGACAATTGCTTATTTATCAGGCAATTAATAATTAATAATTGTGGGGGTGGGTCTCTGAGGTAAAATTTAATCAGCCAATCATGTAGAGCACAACAGAAATTCTGGCACAGTGATGTTCCCTAGCTCCCTACACACTGTGCAGTTCCCATTAATTAAAAAAAATTAATAGACATGATTTTTAATATTTCACTTTTATCAAACAGTCAAGTGAATAATGAGGCATTCAATAGTCATTTCTCTTAAAATAGACTAGTGCTGGAAACAAAATTTTACATGGCCCTAAGATGGCTACCTGCATGAAATTGCAAATAAAAATGTGCGTTACAACTGAATTTAACGTGCGATTAAAAATTTTAATTGCTTGACAGCTCTAGTAATCACTCATCATGATTCAAAGTACTCTCTAATACCTAATTGATTAATTAATGGCTGACACTCTGCTATTTATTGATGTAGTGCTTAGGATCACATATAAATGACTCACATTTGTGAACAGAAAATAAAGGTAATGATGGCAAGGGTCCTTGTGATGTGGACTGCAGGCTAGTGGCACTGACATCCCATTACTGACATGTAATGAAGACCATGGAGAGCCATTTCTGGATGCCCTCCAGTTCACCTATCAGCCCCGTCTGGGAGTTGAGGATGCCATTACATACCCTTTGAACCAAGTCTACTCTCAGCTGGACAAGCCAGCCAGCACTGTGAGGGTCATGTCTTTTTTAATTCTCCAGTTTCAGCATTCAACACCATTCAGCCTGCTCTTCTGGGTGACAAGTTGACAGTAATGCAAGTAGACAGCCCCTTCATATCCTGGATTGGTGACTACCTGATTGGTAGACCACACTATGTACGCCTGCAGCACTGTGTCTGACAGAGTGGTTAGCAACATTGGAGCCCCACAGAGAACTGTCTTCTCTCCTGTCCTCTTCACCCTCTACACCACGGACTTCTACTTCTAACTACTGCACAGAGGCCTGCCATCTTCAGAAGTTTTCTGATGACTATGCAAGAGTTGGATTTAGCAGCAGCGGTTATGAGAATGAGTACTGGGTGACAGTGAAGGACTTTGTTGCATGCTGCAAGCTAAACCATCTGCAGCTCAATGTCACAAAGACAAAGGAACTGGTGATGGACCTGAGGAGGGACAAGGTATCGGTGACCCCTGTGTCCATCAGGGGATCAGTGTGGATACTGTAGAGTACTACAAATATCTGGGAGTACTTATCAACAATAAACTGGACTTGGCTAAGAATACTGATGCCATATACAGGAAGGGCCAAAGTCTTCTCTATTTTTTGAGGTGCATGAGGTCCTTCAACATCTGCCGTACTATGGTATGGGCCAAACTACATCTCCCACAGGGCATTGCAAATCGGGTGCATCTGCTGGCTGCCATGTTTGATTGCTCATCTAGCCACCCTGAGGAGTATAAAAAGGGCTCGTTTTAACTCCTCAGGGAAGATCAACAAACGTGCCTTCATCTTCACATCAGTTGTTGCCACGATTCTGCCCAGATCCGTCTGAAGTTCTGAAGTCTGAAGTACTTCCGTCTTTTTCCATGATTTGGTTTCTACTCGCGTTTTTGGTCCTGTTTTCTGTCTAATGATTCTTTGTTTATGTTTCAGAAAACCCTTCGCCGGAGCATGGAGTGTGCCTGCCCTCACCCATTCACATTTGGATAATTCTGAGCTTTGGACTATTTTGTGTTTTTGGTTTCTCCCTCCACACTCGGGTTGTTTTCAGTTTTTGGACTATTGTTTTTGGACTTGTTCCTGGACTGTGTTTTGGCTTTTCGTTTTGAACCCGTTTCAACTGCATACCTGTTTTTAACGCTGCATTCAATAAACGCTCTGCACTTGACTCCTGTTAGTGTGGGTTCATTATATTAGCCATCCCTGTGGTAACCTTAATTTTAAAGCCACCAGCCGAGAGGTTGATATCATGAGATGTTGTTTCATTAACTTTGGCTAGCTCTCTCAAAATTTTTTATGTGCCTGTGTCACGCTATAGAACATATTTCTCTCATGCATAAAATTGTTATTCAACAATTAAAAAAAAGTTATTCTGAGCAATTCCTTGTTTAACTGTGATTTCCTTTTACTTAGGGAATTCTCCCATTCTGACATGCTACTTACAACCCCAATTACAATCCCAATTAAGTTGGGACATTGTGTAAAACATAAATAAAAACAGAATATGATGATTTGTAAATCCTTTTCAACCCATATTCAAGTGAATACACTACAAAGTAGTACAAAATGGGAGACAGGTCTGGACTGCAGGTAGGCCAGTCTAGTACCCGCACTCTTCTACTACAAAGCCACACTGTTGTAACATGCGCAGAATGTGGCTTGGCATTGTCTTGCTGAAATAAGCAGGGATGCCCCTGAAAAAGATGCTTGGATGGCAGCATATGTTGCTCCAAAACCTGTATGTACCTTTCAGCATCAATGGTTACACAAGAGTAGTTTATCCTCTAAACTACTCTTCGCCTCCCTCTGGCCATAGTTATGTGTATCATAAATCTATGTGTTTCAATTACTCTTGTAAGTCGCTTTGGGCACTTGAACTTGTGCTGATAACAATCTGGACAGTCCTTTTCCTCTTTGGCCTGGAGGACAAGACATCTATGATTTCCAAAAACAATTTGAAACAAGTTGGCTCGTTGGATGACAGGACACTTTTCCACTTTGTGTCAGTCCATCCCAGATGAACTTGGTCCAGCTTCAGAGAAGCCAGAAGCCGGCAGCGTTTCTGGGTGTTGTTGATATATGGCTTTTACTTTGCATGGTTGAGTTTTAACTTGCACTTGGAGCGACAAACTGTGTTCACTGACAATGATTTTCTGAAGTGTTCCTGAGCCCATGTGGTAATACCCATTACAGAATGATGTCGGTTTTTAATGCAGTGCTGCCTGAGGGATTGAAGTTCGTACATTCCTTGCAATTGCAGGTTGGGAAACGTTGTTCTTAAACTGTTGGACTATTTGCTCACATAGTTGTTCAAAGTGGTGAACCTCGACCCATCCTTCTTGTGAATGACTGAGCCTTTCAGGGATGCTCCCTTTATACCTAATCATGACATGCACCAGTTTCCAATTAACATGTTCACCTGTGGAATGTTCCAAACAGGTGTTTTTTGAGCATTCATCAGCTGTCTTTTGTTGCCCCTGTCCCAACTGTTTTGAAATGTGTTGCATCAAATTCAATTCAATAATTGTATTCTGTTTATATTGTTTATAATGTTTTATAAACAATGTTTTACACAACGTCTCAACTTCATTGGAATTGGAGTTGTACTTAGAAAAGTCAAAATGAATCTTAGGCCTTCTATAATCAGTATTGTGGTGACTTGCCATGGAGGCTGGAGGTGGTTGGCCACTGCGGAAGAGCTGGGAGGAGCCAGAGTCACCTCCCAGCATGCATCAGGGCTTTAGGAGTGTCTTCTTTCCTGCCTCCACCATTTTGTAGTAGTATTTGTAGTAGTCTCTGTGTGTGTGCTGTTCGGCTGTTCTCTCCTTGTTCTAAAATAAATCATTTCATCAGAGAGCAACAAGTGAAAAATGGCTTATTTTAACCCCTCCACACCGTCTCCACAGTATATTGGGTAAAAGTAAGGCTTTGCCTAATATTACCTAATCACTCAACTTTATTAGTTCTAGGGGGCTGTTTGTGTAAAAAAAAATCACAGTTCTCACAGTGGTGGAAACATGTTGCATGGGACACAGGTATTGTTGCCTAGATATTCTGAGGAGATAGAATAAGCAAATGTTCAAAAGTTGATTTACTAAACATAGACAACAGCTCCAGTCCTTATGTTCCACACATTTTAATAATCATTTTATGCTTATAACTGTGCAATGTCAACAATAAAAGAGACTCCAATGCTCGAGACATTAAGCACTGGTATTAAACGCCTCAAAAGACATGTTCACACAGCATCCTGCGATAATGAATTTGCATCACTTTTTAGAGGTTCATTTGTGCTCATAGATGTTAATGTGCAGTCTAACCTCGGCAGGCAGAATGACCTCCTTTGAAATGCAAGGAGGGATGACTACTGTAATAAAGCAGCAGACTTTCTGGTCAGGACCAACAGACTGAATTGTCTGATCAATAGGTGTTTGGGGCACAGTCTAATTCCACATATTTTGCTAAAATTATTTGAGGGAAGCATGTAAACACTTTTCAGTTCTTCTCGCCTTCTATCATACATGCAAAAACAAAAGCATACATCTCTCACCAAGTGCATCTCAGTGCCTAAACCTGTGGAAATTACATGGCATGACAAGTACAAGAGTAAACCCATTACTCTTTAATAATTCATTTAATATTACAGACTCCCTCACTTAGCAGTAAATATGATGGAGTGCATGTTAATAGTTTTACACCAATACATGTTACTACTGTACTCTATGCATCATGACCTTGGAAAACCCACGAAATGTTGCTTTAGCTGGCAAACAGCCAGAAATAATGCAATTAGATATTGATAAAAATCAGGTTTTCTGACTTTCACATACTTTACCACTTCTACTTTTAGAAAACAAAATATATTTCTGCCAAATTATGTATAAATTCTTTTATTTTTTATTATTATTGTTTGTTCTGTGTTTATATTAGATCCATTTTCAAATTTTAAGATTTTTTTTTACAAATGGGGATGACTGATAACCTTAATCTCAATAACCTTAGCCACAAAATCATGATCACTGAAGACATTTTAGCACTCTTCCTCCTGACTCTTGCATGAATAAATCACAGAAAGACAGACCTGCATCAAATGTCAAAGTTGCTGCAGTGGTACAACTTTAATAATTTCAGTGCTTCAGCCTATGTACAGCAGTTATCTGAGCTCAGACAAAAGGATAAAAAAGACACACACCAAAAAATATAGATCTCGTGGGAGATACAGGCTAACAGAAAAGTGCCTCTGGATGACCCACCAGAGAAAATCATGCCTGCAGTATTGTCTGGGGAAATACATGGCACGTTTAAAGAGTGACAAGCAAGTGCTAATGTCTGCCTGTGATGGAGAAGTTCAGAGCCTACAGCACTAAGTGTGCTTAAAATTGAATTAAATAATTAAATCCAGTAAAGGGGCTAAGACTAAGAACAAGATTTTCATCATATCCCCAGGCTAGTGATATTTGTAACCCAAAAGACTTAGTTATTTAAATCATTATTTTGCACAAAACAGGCACTAGCATTTAGAACCCATTGTGCTGAACAATTTCAGGTTTATTGTACTGCCATTATACCTGTTCCAACTATTGAGCAAGTACTGTAGCCCTTTAATGAGTTGGCTAGTTAGGGCAGGAAACATTTCAAACTGTGCAGTGAGTCACACCAGACTTGAAGCTTACAGTCGCTAATATAAATTATTATAACAAAGATTGTAGGCATTTCTATGACTCTGAAATCAAGTATCTCATTAGCACTGGAAAGCTAGAAGCTAAAGCTATAGCTATGTAAGCTATAGCTTGTTCACTATAACTGACAAGTTCGGAGTATACATCTGAAGCTATATTTGGAAATTAATTAATGTCATGCACACTTACAGCTACTGCTGTTATATGGTTTTCATTATTTGAGGATAAAGTGATTATTGAAAGTGGATGAATGAATGGATAAATGAATGAACAATTTGCCATAATTCCTCCCTCGGCCCTAAGGGAAATCCTACTTAGTCTTTTTACTTGCATGTGTTAAAAGGGAGAAATTTGCACTTAAACATTCAGTGCCAATTCAACTGAAAAACAGCCACACACAAATTTTATAAAAGAACTGCTATTTCTCGCAACAAATCAAAGCTAAGTTGAACTCAGCCACCAGTCTGCCGATGTTTAATAATAATATATAGATCTATAAAGGCAAATAACCTTTATAGATCTATGGAACACAATCCATTACAATGCAATAACAAAGGCTTGGCTGTGATTGGGTGCAGGAGTGTCTGATCAGAATTTGGGTGAAGGTGAACATTTCTGAATGAGGTTGTTTGGAGTTCAGAAGCTACAGTATGTTTGTAGGCTGCAGAGTGTTTAGGAAAATGGAGTTTTGTGAGAAGCCTTCCCATTCCTCTACTGCAGGTAAGTGGGATTCACATTCCAAGGGAAAAGAGTAGCTGGTATCTGATTACATACTGAAAAGGTATCAGCTCAGAGGCAGTGTGATGTGGTGAGTTCTGGGCATATTCAGCCCAGGGAAGAAACTATAACCAATTACCTTAATTCTCAGAACAGAATGTTCTCAGAGATGTCCCACCTCTTTGGTAGCTTGCTCAACTTGACCATTGGTTTGTGGGTGGGAGCCTGACTGACACCCCCAGTTTCTCTATGAGATTTGACTAGTTTGGATGTGAGTACCTCAATCACTATGTCTTCAGTAGTCCAAAATTTTCAAAAACATGGATGGCATAATTTGTCTTAGGCACATGCATCACATGTCTTGACAAATCTGTGGATCACTGTGGTCATATCTGGCCACCAAAATTTAGCCTTCAGAAAGTGGTAGGTTCTCTGGGTACCTAGATGTCATGACTGGGGTCATGTGGGCCTACAAAATCAATTTACCTCTCAGCTGGCACGGATGCTTTTTGGGTTCTGGTTCAAGTGTCAATTTAATCAAGTTTGAAATTAAATCTGGCAAAGAACATAGCCCATCAGGCTTGGTGGGGATTTAGGCATTTGGCTGTCTTGATTTTTGGTGCTCAAGATTTTTGTGGTGATGACCACAACAGATGAACAGATGGGTGGCCCCCAATACACAATGATGACACTCCTCCAGAGTGAGTTCCACAGCCAGCAGTTCATGATTACCAATATAATAATTTTGCACAGTGGGTGTTAGTTTCTTAGAGTAGAAAGCTCCTGGGTGAAGCTTGGGTTTTTCACTGAATTTTTGGGAAAGCATTGCTCCCACCCCAGGCTCTGATTTTAACTACAAAGGGCTTACAGAGATTGGGGTGCTGCATTATGGAGGGGGTGGTGAAGACTTGAGACAAGCAAAAGCTGCTTGGATCCAGGACCTTTTCTTGGCCATGCCATCTGGGCCAGTGATGTATCCCAGGAAGGTCACATGGAATTCACATTTTTCTTCTTTGACATAGAGGTGATTTTTCAAGAGACAAGACAAGACTTTTTTATATGATTAAAATGTTTTGAAGGAGGGTGAATAAATCACTATGCCATGAATGTAAGATATGACAAACCAGCCCAGCATATGCTATAGCATATCATTAATCAAACATTGGAAGACATTCTTTAAAACATCTTTAGGCAGACTGAACATTTGTACAGATCAGCAAACTGGATCTTTATATTTTTGAATCTCTGCAAGCATATAGTATAAATATGTAGAATAAAGTAATGTACATAAAAATATTTTTGCATCATATTTAATCATATATACAGTATGATGAAGTGAGAGGTACTGGAATATTACATTTATCAGCAAAGAGTAACTTTACTCTTGTCCTTAATGAGTGATGTGCTTGATGAGAAATGTATGTTTTTGGGGTTTTTTTGTTTATGATAGAACGTGAGAAGAGCTGAAAAGTGTAAAGCAGCTTGGACATGTGTTGTCTTTGTTTGAATTCTTCCCTCAATTAATTGTAATCTGTGGAATTAGATCATGCCCCAAACTCCTATTCATCAGACACTTCAGTGTGTCAATTCTGACCAGAAAGTCTGCTCCTGTGCTACAGAGACAAACTTCAGTGACTGGAAAGCTGATGGCTCTTTCCTCTTACTAGAGTTTTTCATTTTGCTTTTTGTCATTTCTTGGTGAGTACCATTAGACTTAGCTCTTCATGTTACTCCAGAAAAACAGATAGTGATGGGTCAGGGAGAGATTACCATGTGGAACCAGAGCATGAGTTGATGCTGTGGTGGCAGATAAACACAACGAGGCTGTGAAAAAGAGAGAAGTCAGATGAGGACAAAAATTAAAAGTCAACATATTGGCTTTGTAAAAGTTAAAAGAAAGTACAAGTGAGGCAGAACACCAGTATCAGTGGGCAACAGGAAGTGTACTATGAAAAGGGAACTACAGAAAGAACATGAGAGCAAGCCTTCTTAAGATTAGCCTGCTTAGCATTATAATACATGTTAAACACTCCAAATATATTAGAATTAATATTAAAAAAAGACTTCCATGTATTTTCTAATGGTAATGTTCCTAATGTTTTTTTCTACCCCAGGGTGTCATAATTTGAGTATGAAAGCAACAGAATTTGTCAGATTTCTTTCTGTGGACTATATGATTGAATGTGGTCCTCCAGAGTCTATGATCAGAACTGTGTCTATAGAAATGACCTGTTATTCAAAAAGCCATGTAATAAAGTCATATAGCTTCTGTTCATTCCAACACTCATTTAATTGTGCTACAATGTGTGTAATTGTTAATAGAGCACTGTGGCCAATCAGCAGATCTAGTGAATGCCTGCCTCCATGCCCAAACAGCAGCATGTTATGTGCATGCAACACCAAAGGGCAACATCTGTATTTACTCAGTGAGCACAAAGTGTGGTTTAAAGCAATCCTTTGTATTACATTACCCAATCACCTGTGCAATCAGCAACCAAGTATTAAGCATTCTATTTTTTTCAACCTAACTTTGGTCTATTTGCAGAATATAAATGTGGACTGAGGTTAATGGATACTTCTGAACTGTTACTTTGGTGTATATTTTAATTACAAGTCTGAGCTTCCTGCCGGTATACCTACACAAAACATAGAATCAGGCATGCCAGAGTTCTGGATTAATACACTATATATACACAAATGTATTTGGCCACTCCTGTTAATTATTGAATTCAGGTGTTTCCATCAGACCCATTGCCACAGGTGTATAAAATCAAGCACTTAGCCATGCAGTCTACATTTGCAAACATTTGTGATACAAAATGGGTCATTCTGAAGAGCTCAGTGACAGAGCATGGTACTGTGATAGGATGCCATCTTTGCAATAAGACCGTTCATGAAATATCATCCCTGCAGGATATTCCATGGTCAACTGTAAATGATATTATTAGACAGTGGCAGTGTTTCAGAACAGCAACAACTCAGCCACAAAGCAGAAGGCCACGTAAAATCACAGAGTGGGGTCAATGACTGCTGAGGCACATGGTGCATAAAAGTTGCCAACGATCTTCAGATTCCATGGCTTTTTTCCAAGCTTCCAAGACTTCCAAGCTTCCACTAGCATTAAAGTTAGCACAAAAACTATGTGACAGGAGTTTCATGGAATGAATTTCCATGGCGGAGCAATTGCATGCAAGTCTAACATCACCAAGTCCATTGCCAAGCACTGAATGGAGTGGTGTAAAGCACACCGACACTGGACTGTGAAGCAGTGGAAATGTGTTCTGTGAAGTGATGAATCACGCTTCTCTGCTTGGCAGTCAGATGGGTAAGTCTGGGTTTGGCAGAAGCCAGGAGAACATCTATCTGACTGCATTGTACCAACTGTGAAGTTTGGTGGAGGAGGTATAATGGTATAGGACTGTGTTCAGGGTTTGGGCTAGGCTCCTTATCTCCTGCACTCAAGCTCCTGAGCTCTGATCTCAACCCCATCAAGCACCTTTGGGATGAAGAGGAATGGAGAGGCCTTCTCATCCAACATCAGTGTCTGTCTTCATAAATGCTCTACAGAATGAATGTGAACACATTCCCTCAGAAACACTCCAAAATCTTGTGGAAAGCCTTCCAAGAAGATCGGAAGCTGTTATAGCTGCAAAAGGGGGACCGACTGCATATTTAAGTATATGTATTTGAATACAGTACAATGTCATTACAGTCCCTGTTACTGTAATAGTCACGCGTCCAAATCCTTTTGTCCATATAGTGTATGCTAGTAATTGTGCAGTAAAAAAATTCTAGTTTCTACTTTTTATTTTGGAGGCAATACCTTTATAGTTCAACTGCAGGCCCAAATAAATGTAACATTAAATCTGCATGCAGCCATTAATTAGAAAGTGAATGTTAGGTATAATGTTCTGTTTTGTGAACTGCTCATTTGGCAGATCTCACTCTCTTTTTCCTCTAACAGGTATAAGGTCAAAGAACCATGTGACCTTTGAGTCTATGTGGCATTATATTCAGTCAGAGCAAAGGTTTGCCTATTTCCTGTCAAAGTCAAAGACATAGTTGTTGTATCTCTTTGTGTACACTTATTAATTAACTGATGACAATGAGCATGGAAATTGTGTGTGCACAGCCTCTTAGACATAATCAATTAACCAAGCTTGGACACCAAGGGAAAGGCCTATAATTAAATATAATTGTTGGTTTGGGGTTTAAAATGTGCATACTTAAGCAGATGTGCATATATATAAAATAATGCTTAAAGGGTAGGGGAACTGACAGAAAGAAATGAGACCAAGGAAGAGAGGTTTCGTGCTTAGTGAAAGTGTTAATCTTTGCAATTGAGGTGTAATTTTTTTTATATTTATATTACTAGACCATTGAAATGCGTTTGCTCTGTTGAGTTGCACTTGTCTAAGTTGATTCTGTACTAATAAAGACTAATGAATCCACTTACCTGATGATAATTATGTAATCAAAATGCAAATGCTTAAGTTTTCTTAATTGTAATACATCACATATAATTAGTCACAACAGCTTATTCTGCTGTCAAAAGTTCCTTAAAATAGCTTTCTGGTGGTTACAAAAATAAAATTGACTATTAAGCTTATGCTAATAATTGTGTTTATGTGGACAAATATGCACTGTAATTACAATAAACAAGTAGCACCATTCATTTGTTAAATGTATACATCAGGAAAGGAGGTAAATATCAAATACTACCCACTATGTATCACATAGTACACTGCAGGTTCAAAGTCTTGGCTCAGCAAACAGCAAATGTAACCAAAAATGGTGAAATGCTTCCTTCAAAACCAACTAACAGAAATATTTGACAATTCTATTTTTTACATTTCTTTGTAATTCACTTCTAATGAGGCCTTTCAAGGTGATTATCTTATTAAAGATAAGTATAATTTTGCTCTATGTAAAAGGTTATACAAACATATAACCAATTTATTGCAGAGTATTAGGAGACTTTTGAGTGTTGATGCTTCTCTGAGTTCTCTGTTTAGTGAGTCTGCCTAGACTCTTTCACACAAGGCCAGGTTTCCAAAGGCATAAGGTCTGAAAGAGTAAACAAAGCTTTTAGTGTCTTACAGACTTATGCAGAGGAGTGCAGAGACCTTTGTAATATCAAGGCACATCCAGAGGTGTCAATCAATAAACCATACACCCAAACACTTAACCTTTTGTTCAAACAGAGACACAGACAACAGGGTTACTGCAATGCTGACAATCATCCACCTTTTTTTATGTAAATCTTCCTTGGGTTTGTGAAAGGCACTATATAAATGTAACCTATTATTATTACCACCAAAAATACCTGTTCTGTGATGGTCCTGTGGGGGGGACTGACCCATGAAGAAAAAAAAAAAGCACTCCAAGTGTCATTATGCATAACATTTTCATTAAAATCAACCCATTAGGAATATACTATCCGGATGACGGAAGGGACAGTTAAATGTTAGTGTACAAAGTAAAAGTTTAGTGAAAAATATGATTAGCTATGATGGGAATATAAGGACTAAAATGAAAAAAGGGGGGGGGCTAACAAAGTTTGCAGAAAAACAGATGGCATACAATCTCTATCTATAAAACTACAAAGTGCATCTGTATGGTCAGTGGAGCTGATCAAATGGATCAAGAGTGTAGACACAAGACACTATTTGACCTCATTTGCATCTGTACTTAATGGTGACCAGGTTTGATCTAATTACCCAAGACACATGTTAATGCCATGTGTAAACAGGGCCAGAATTACACATGCTACTTCGTTAATAATAGTTACAGCCTTGTATTTTCAGCCTTGTAATTACACCCATGCCACTCTGATCCTCTAAAGAGAACTATAGTAACATTAATAAACATTTTAGACAGTCAGGTGTTGAAGCAAGTTGAAATAGTAGATATCCAGTAGGAATGTAAGCTTTTGCTGTTGTGAATAAATGTTGGTGTGATCAGTAATTAATCAGTAGTTATTATAAAAGAGCCATAGTGTGTGTGTGTGTGTGTGTGTGTGATGTGATGTGGCATTCTCTTTTGTGGCATGTGGTTAATATGTGAGCGTTTGCATTGCTTCTGTCAGCCCAATGCACTTATTTCAAATGCAGGCTCAGTTATTTCATTTCCAAAAGGGCTCCTGTTGTTGTGTTCAGCACATCTGCATGTTGCTGCTCTGTCTAATTGCAGCCTACACAGATAGTCACATCAGAATCGCACATCCATTTCTGCAATTTTCCATTTTCTTATGAAGGCAAAGAATGACTTTGTAAAGTAATGTGCTAATGCTTGATTGTTAAAGAGTTCTTACACTAAGTGCCAATCTGCTGCAGCAAAGGGAGATACTCAAACTACTCTGAAGCAACAGAAATCTTTCCATTTTCAAAGCTTAGCAGGCGGCATAATACATTTCCTAACATTTCTAGAATCAAAGTAATTTGACGAACAATTTTCAATTTGTTCCTTTCCAGAGAGTGAAACACTGCACATATTCAGGGTGAGGACTGCTTTTAAATAACTTCACACTGTGGCTTGATGAGTGTATAGAATAGGTAAAAGATTTACAGTGCTTCGAATGAAGTGATAGCCCTATATCTAAGCAATACTATGAATCAAATTTTTCTCTACGTTAGCTCACTTTGCTTTCAGACTGGATGAAATTCTTATATCAAGGGTTTTTTTTCATTATTTCATTGTGTATTTTAAGTGTTGCTTGTAAACAAAAGATTAGCAACACATGTGATATTACTAATCTACAAATATGAATGATCATACATGTACAAAGTGCATAAAAGCATGTGCTCTATTCCACATTCTACTAAGTCAACATTCTTAGACATTTATTCTTTAATCTTATAAAATAATGATCAGAACCCTCCCCGGTGGCACGGTGGCGCAGTGGATAGCGCTGTCGCCTCACAGCAAGAAGGACACGGGTTCGATCCCCGGGCGGGGCGACCTGGGAAATTTCTGTGTGGAGTTTGCATGTTCTCCCCGTGTTCGCGTGGGTTTCCTCCAGGTACTCCGG
>JAOVYV010000053.1:9601571-9616333 GCA_025674545.1 Hassar affinis
TGCAGGACTTGTATATGTCATTCCCAAGATGAATTGACGCTGTATTGGCCGCAAAAGGAGGCCCTACACCATACTAAATTATTGTGGTCTAAAATGACAGGTGTTTCAGTTTCATTGTCTAACCCTTGTATATATATATATACACACACACACAATGTGAATGGGACTGTGATCTAAATGTACATACTCTTGCTATTGCTTGATGAAATCCCTAAATGCATATCCCATGTCACTGGCTTTACAGCTGGTAACTTTGCAAGAAGCAAAACTCTTGCTTAAGGAGGATGATGAGTTGATCAGGGAGGTGTTTGAATACTGGACCAGAAAGAGGAAATTGTGTAAAACTGGTTCACTCACACCAGTAGTCAAGCAGGAGAAGAGAGATTGCTCCAGCACCAGTGACCCCTATGTGGCCTTTAGGCGCCGGACTGAGAAAATGCAGACCAGGAAGGTGAGTGTCCCGAGACTACCCTTGGTCTGTAAATTAAATGTTTTAAGAAAAATGTGTGCTCCTGTTGAATATGAACAGTGTGGTCTGTTAATAAGAAGTATCGTATCTCTGTTCTGTACTTCTGTGTATACAAGTGTAAGGACTGTATTTCAGGATATCAGAATATTAAAAAGTATTTTTAATTTGAAAAGTATTTTAAAATAGAAATTTCATAGCTTCTCAGTCCACGAGTACATTCATTGAAGAACTTTTTTTCCTGTTTGTATGTTGCAGAACCGTAAGAATGACGAAGCATCATATGAGAAGATGCTGAAACTGAGGAGAGACCTGAGCAGGGCCGTCACCATTCTGGAGATGATCAAGAAACGTGAGAAGAGCAAAAGAGAACTGCTGCACCTCACACTTGAGATCGTGGAGAAGAGGTGTGTCATCAAAATACCAGATAGCATATTATTGGTTTTATCATGTTCTCAAACAAATTCTGAATGATGGTTGAGTGAGCATCACACTTAACACTCACTTTAACAGTAGGAATGATCTTAAACTAGGACCAGTTGCTGAATTTATGACCGTTTTCACACTTGGATTGTTTTGATGGTCTGTACCCAAGTGCAGTTCCTTCTCCTACCCCTGCTGGTCTCCTTTCACATTTACATTTTTTTGTTACAAACCCTGGTCTGTTCGTCATCAAAATGCAAAGAATGTGTAGCACTTTTTTCCACCACTAGGCAAAACAGAAAGCCACACTATATACATTTGTTTTTCTTTGTCTTATTCATCCTTTATGTTAATCTGGTGTCAGGACCAAAATGAACAGTTTGGCATTTTCACTCCTCCATAAATGCTTCCCACTGCTGATAGAGCTGCTCGGATTAATTAGTTGTGGAGATGGGGCAATGCAATAATAACTTTTGCAGAGCATACACACACGCCCTCAAGCGAACAAACAGTGTAGCTACCTGCAATTAAAATTTATTTTGCAAACTTCAAACAAATTATACGTTATCAATAAGTCTTGCTTCCAAATTTGGGATCGATAGATTTCACACCAAATGCGAACTCTACTGGAATCTTAAGTAAACCGCACCCCAGACCCTGGAGCATCACAATTAACACTCACTCTAACACGTTACACTTTGTTTTGATTGGTTTCATTAATGTTGTCAGGTAATGTGTTTGTAGTGCTTAAAAGGTAGTCTGTGCACTAATTGGTCTGCCTGAAAAAGTAAGAAATGTTTGAGACTGCCAGGACTCAGAAGTGCTATAATTATTGTCATACCACTAAGACCTGTGAGCTTTCAGGATAGTGACTTGTTAAACTGCGTATTTTAGGACAGAATTAAGATTTACAAAAAATTCCATGCCAGGCTGCATTGGTTGGTTGACTGTTTCTATGCAAATTAGACTGAAGAACAACAGTGTATGGATGTTTAATTTAATATCCTGAAAATATTGAGACAACCAACGAAATCTTAACACAATGCAAGGTCATTTTATTGCTCAAAGGTCCATTAATTATTGTAATGTATAGTTCATTTATGTTTTAAGGTTTCTTAATTAAAGCATAATATAGCACTTTATATCTAGGACTGAAAGTGTAAGAGAATTCAATGAGAACATTTCTGCTGATATACACTGAAGTATCAGAAAAACTGGTATACCAGTTAATACTTGGATCTTGGATTGAATGTTGCACAGTCCTCACTCTGTTTGTTGAGGCCCCAAAATTGAATTCCGAAGTTACTTGAGGCAGTGTTGAACGCTTATCACATGAACCTATTCTTGTCAGCTGTCTTTTTATGGCCACAATGCTGTCATAAGTTCAAGGTTTTGCTGGAGTTCTTAGTCATAGTGCACTCTTGAAATGCTCATACATGAAAATCCAATCTTTTAAAAATCATCATAACTTTCCATTCACATGGTGGAAACAGCTCTAGAAGCTTCCATAGATGTCTGTCCCTTTATACATGCACTGGCGGACCCAGCCAGTGATATCCATTGGATATGCATATGTGACATTGCGGTGCATTTTGCATAGGTCCAGCTTTTTTGGTACATCTGTGTACAAATCATAAACATTGAGTTTGTTTGATTTAAAAAGATTAAGACCAGCTCTATGATGTCTGTCTCCAGGAACAGTATGCCTGACTTTGGTGCTGATGTCATGGCAGAGGCCCTGGCCATGGCCAAGCCCATTTACAAGATTCCCATCATTCCCCTGCCCAGCAGCAGCCAGTACCGCCACCAGGACCATGTTGAGCTCAAGGACTATAGAACTAAGGTGATGGTTTATCTGATCTTCCTGCAGCTAAATAATGGGTATTGTGGTGTTTATGTAAAACTTTTTTAGATTCCTGTATTCTAATTCTGTACTTGATAATTTCTTGATGTCATTTGCTGCTATAAATCAAAGCTACACAAGTTTCTTGTGATTTTTCGGTTGGTCCGCTACTTCAGCCGGAGAAGACTGAGGTGGTCCGTACAAAGCGGAAGTATGAGAAAAAGCCCAAGCTCCAGCCCTTCTCCACTCCTCAACAGTCTGGTTCCCACCTATTCAACCTCAAAGACCTCAACCAGTATGACTTTCCCAGCTCTGATGAAGATCCTTTCTCACAGGTATGAGCTAATCCATGGAGTATGTATAATTGCATGAAGACTCCACATGCATTTTCCTTAAGATCATCATCTTGAACTTTTGTTCTACCACTGTTGTTCTTGTTTCCACTGAACACACATTAATTCTTTAGATTGATTACACTCTGCTTTGTGGTTGTTTTTTTTTTGTTTTTTTTTTTCTTGTGTAGATGCATTCTGGGTCATCAGAGGCCGAGGAAGAGAATGAACCCGATGGAGCTTTTGCTTTCAGAAGGAAAGCAGGCTGTGCTTACCATGCTGTATGTATTCTCCCTTGTTCTTTGATTGTTTTCTTTTTGCTAGAGCCTTATCATGAGCCTTATGTTCAATTAAGTGTTTGTTAATTTGTCAATAAATAATAGTGTTTTTGTTTGTCAATAAATCAAAATAATAACCTGCATATCTTTCTGTCTTTCACTCTGTCCCTCCACACAAGGCTCATTTGGATCAGAGAGGAGGCTGGCCATGGTGTAGTGAGGCAGAGGGTGGGTCATGTGACCCACGATTCCGATATTCTCTCACCAGCCTTTCGGCACCACGTCGCTGTCTGGGGTTGGCACGTCGTAGGGTGGGACGAGGGGGCAGGCAAGTCTCTTTAAATCATGTGGCCCGTTTAGGCCCTTTTTTTAAAGGACCCTAGGAGTCTTTTCATGCTGCTCATAGGGAGGAAAAGACTCGAAGTGTGCTAAATACTCTCTGACAAATGGCAACACCAATACAGTACTGTGCAAAAGTTTTAGGCAGGTATGGAGAAAATGGTGTAAACTAAATGCTTTCAAACATAAAAATAATAATAGGTTTTTTCTCAATTTACAAAAGGCAAAGTGAGTGAACAAAAATTGTTTCAAACAGATGCTAATGATCAGTTTCACATGTAGGTTGAAACAGTCATTAACTAAAACATAAACAGCTGTGCAGTAGCTTAAAACTGAGTGAGGAACAGCTAAACTCTTCCTACCAGTGTGAGGCTGTGGAAGACAGTTTAATGTCACAGGACATACACCATGGCAAGACAGACTTGGGTTTTCAATAATGAGTGTCTGCAAACAACAGTGAAACATGGTGGAGGTTCCTTGCAGGTTTGGGGCTGCATTTCTGCAAATAGTTGGAGATTTGGTCAGGATTAATGGTCTCTTCAATGCTGTGAAATGCAGGCAGATACTTGTACCAACTATACAGCCCAATGTCAGTAAGTATCTTCAGTCATTGAAGTGATGGTATGGCCCCCGCAGAGCCCTGATCTCAACATCATTGAGTCTGTCTGGGATTACATGAAAAGATTTGAGGAAGCCTACATCCACAGAAGAGCTGTGGTTAGTTCTCCAAGATGTTTGGAACAACTTACTAGACAAGTTCCTTCAAAAACTGTGTGCAAGTGTACCTAGAAGAATTGATGCTGTTTTGAAGGCAAAGGGTGGTCACACCAAATATTGATTTGATTTGGATTTCTCTTCTGCTTGTTCACTTGATTAAAATAAACTAGTAACACTTCCATTTTTGAAAGCATTCTTTGTTTACAGCATTTTTCCCCCACACCTGCTTAAAACTTTTGCACAGTACTGTATAATGAGTAACATCATGACATTGGTGTTAACCTCTGTGTGTTCTTGTTTCTGTCCGTGTGCCACATTTTAAAATCACATGTCCTGTCGCGCACATTATTTTACATAAAGGCCACAGCTCTTACAGTGTGGTGGAAATGCAAACTAGAAACTTGTCTTATTACTGTATGTTTCTGGTTCAGAACAGGGCAAGAGCAACTTAATAACTCGTAAATGCTTCTGTCCAAATGTCTGATACCTGTGTCTTTGATGTGCAGAGTGATCCTGGACCGGGCCCACTCGGATCTTGACGGCATTTTCCATGGTCTAGATTCCCACATGGAAGCAGATTTGGCAGATTCTGCTGCCCTTCTTTTCCCAGAGAGCTCCTCTTACAGCAGTACCTCCTTCCTCACCACATCATCACAGACTTGTACTTCCTCACCAGACCTGAAGCAAATCCTACAAAACATTAAGTCCTGCCGCTGGAGACACTTTAAACCACGGACACTAAAAAGCCATTCGGACACGAGGGGTAGCTCGTCTCACTCCAGTCTCCGAGGCTTCAGTCGCTCCTTAACCACAGCGTTGGGATCAGGCATTAACACACCAAACAGAGGAGCTGCTACTCTAAATTCTACAAAGGGTGAGTTGTATGTCCTCACGTACACATGCTGCACACGTTTTAGTCTTTCCCTTAGCACCTTTGTTGGAGAAGAATATAATAAATTTAAGCAATCTACAATCATAATATTTAGATTTGGTTCTGAGTTTGAGTAGACGATGCCTAATAATACAACATTAAACTGGTGGTGCAGAGATTGTACATTTTTTCATTTATAACATTGTTAATGTCCCTTTGCTTTGACTCTGTGTGGGCATAATTGGAGTGGAAGAAGAGTGTGTGGGTAGAAAATTAATTTGTGCAAATTGTCTAGTGCCTGGTCATGCTATGGCATCTCAGGAGGCTGCGACTGGCAAACCCAACTGCAACCTCGTGTCTTTTTTTATGCGTTTTGTTTATTTACACCCACATCGGTGTTTTGAGTTGTTGGTGTCTGAAAAATGAACTTGGGAATAGTTTGATTATGAATGTGAAATGGAAAGGGGAAAACAGGTGCTGCTCTTCTGGGTTTTCTTCCAGCATCACAAGCTCAAGTATTGATTTCACTATTAAATGAACCTCATTAAACAAGTGAGTGTATAATAAAAGCATTTTATGTTCGATTGCAAACAATCAACCAGATGCTAATGCTGATGAGGTTAAAGTTCTCCTTTGTTTACATTTATGAGTAAGTGTGTGAAAAGAGATGGAAAACACATGCTGTCATAAAGAGTGGAGTTGTGTTGCTCTACCTGATAAAGCTGAGTTAGATGTTGGAGAGCTGCTGCTCTGATTTGATTAGGTTTCAGCTGTTTGTGCTTGTTTTGTTTTGTTTTTTTTAAATAAGTGCATCAGTGTGGTGCTTTCCATATATAAATTGAGCAGTGGTAAGGAGTTGTTTTGTGCAGTACAGCTTTGGCATAATGTGCCACTTTAACTACTTGTAAATTTTATGCATTTCAGATGCATAATAAAACAGCTGGTCTACTGGATGGCTAATGCACAGGCAAAGTAGTAGCAATTAAGGGGATAGGAGCATGAACACACATGCTGGATAAATACTTCAATGGTATTATTTATGCTTTGTGTTGAAGACGGTCATGTTTGTGTTCATCAGTGTTCACAGCAGAACAGTTCCAAGAGCACCAGGAACAGCTGGCCCTCATGCAGAAACAACAGCTGGAGCAGATCCAACAGCAGGCCAGTGATGTTTCCAGCAACACACAGGTGTGTGTGCCACTAAAGACAGACAGACATAAGGCAAACATTGTATTTCTTTGTCATGTAATAACTTTATATGTATCTTTAGTCTCTAGTCTCCACATCTAAGACGCTGGATTCAGCCAGTGCCCAGTTCGCAGCTTCTGCTCTGGTCACCTCTGATCAGCTATTGACCTTAAAAGTCAAAGAAGATGGTGTTGTAGGAAGTGGAGTCAATGGCATCCTTCAGGCCTCAGGTGAGAAGAATGGATTGATAATTTTATGTGAAAGATTTGTTAAGCACAGTATAAAAATGTAAATTGATTAGGCATATTCGCATGTCCATAAATGAGATTTGAATGCACCTGGGACAAGTGACATTTCTTATGTGTTGGGAGGGGGATTAAAAAAAATAATAATTCAGACAAAACAGATTTACCAAAAACTGGATTTTTGTGGACCGTTCAAATGAAACACTACACCTGGTGTCTGCCCTTTATTATGTTGTATAATTGTTCTGGCAGTAAGTCATCTTATCTTGTCAATTGTGTTGATTCTGTTCCAGGAGTTTACAAGGGCTTACAACACACTGCTACATCCGCTTCAATTCTCACAAGCCCATCACCAGTGATTATGACCTCTGCCCCTGCTAGCTTAACTGCTTCTAACAGTACGAACTCCACCACCACTTCTATCCACAACACACACAATCCGCTCAGTAATCACGGGAACAGTACTGCCAACTCGTCCCCTCAGCTTCTGATTGGCAACAGTCTGCGTCTGAGCGTAGCCTCGCCCCAGATCGCCAGCCTCAACTCTCGCCATCTGCCCAGAAGTCTCGGTGGCATGCCGCCTGCTGCCTTAAAACTCGCAGCCGCTGCTAGCAACTGTCAGCTTCCCAAAGTCAACACTGGGTGAGTGTGCATACATGCCACCTGAATTGTCATTAACTATTAAGTTTCATGTTAGCATGTAAATTGCCTGAATAAGAAAAACTTATGAATACTAATTGTTTGTTCTTTTTCTCAGGGAGAATCATGAGCAAGAAAAGCAGTCCCTCAACAGTATAGCAGAAAACACAGTTGCTATGGAGGTGACGTAGTAACCGTTGCCTGGGCAATCTTTTCCCTGCCCACTACGTTCTTTTGGTGCTGTGCACCAATCACTTTTGGGAATGCAAAGAGACAGCCGGTTTCCACAGCAACTGTCAGGCCTTGACAGCAAATCTCATCTTTTTTCCCCTTTTTAATATATATTCATTATTGTTAGAGAAAATTCATATGTAAATTATGAATATGGCAAATATTCAATGTACAGTATCTGCATATTTGTATAAAAAAATCCCTCCTCCACCCCACAAAAATCTTGTATATATGTTACTTGAATCCAGATTTGTTCATTTGTGATGTTTTGCACTTGGGAAATAGAGAAACATTGAGGGGGGAAAGGCAGAAGGAGAGGGAAAAAAAATGCTGAGTGAGTGTGAGCCGTGTCGGGGTGAGAATACTTTGTCATTGCATTGTGCATGGTGAGGAAACCTGCTGTTTTACATATTTATTGTGCTGTGTTTACACTTTTCTTTTTCCATGAACACTGTACCGTCATTTGTTCCTGCGTTGTAGGTGTTTAGGTAGCTACAGTTGTGTTGTGGGTTTTTTTTTTTTTTTTTTTTTTAAACTTTGTGAACAGCATCAGGTTCTTCATTTGCTATGTCTGATGGGTCTTTGCAAATCATACGAGTGCAACTTTTTTTTTTTCCCCCAATTTTAAAATGCTTCTGTGTTGTCTTTTAAATTGCTTATGCCCCTTTATTTGTGTTCGGTTTCCTGTTGGTTTTGTTTAGAAAGGGCTTTGTGGGGTTGACACTCAAAGGGTTTGGGAATGGTGAGTGGGGAGGGGTGTAGGAATCTTCCATTTAACTAATAATCCCAAAACAAGTGATAGACAGGTCATGAAGTCTTCACTCGGAAGCATATGTGGCTTCCATCTCAACTAAGCACTGTTGGTTTTTTGTTTGTTTGTTTTTTTATTTTGGTGACTTAAGTAATGATTATTGCTGCTTTTGTATAATTTCAGTTCTTTTTTCATACTCTGAAATATAATCCCCCTCCCATAATAGTTTCTTTGTATAAGAGACGATTATTTTTGTATCTTTTTTTTTTTGTGTGTGTGTATTTCTGTTTCCGTTCTTGTGGTGAAGCGACTTTGTGCTTCGCTTGATGGAAGACTTTGTCCTTGTCAGTATCCTTCACTGATGAGTGAATGCCGATGACTGTCCATTCTTGCTGTGCCCGTGTCATTATTTCAGCTAAACGGCACATGAGATATAGAAGGAGAAGGAAGAGTCATCCAGCTCCAATCTTCAGCAGACTCCAGACTATTTCATTTCCTAAAACCACAAGTTAAAAAGGTGTGCCTTCCTTTGGGAATATGCTTCTTCATCTCTTCCATGAAGAGGATAGCTCTTGGGCAAGGCTGCAGTTTTGTGGTCCTATATTGTCCAGAGCCCGGCTCTCCAATACTCAATCCACTGGCTGAACTGACCCACCATCTAGTCCAACCTGGTGGCTGGCGGAATTAAACTATTGATAAATAAATAAATAAAATCATAATGAAAATCAAGAGGGGGAAAAGATGAGACCATTCACACAGAAATCTGATAATAAAGCCCAGGTTATTATATGTGATGATGGAGCTTTTTGTGCTTTTGTTTAAAGTGTGTGAATGATGGTTGGTAGATGATTGTTGTTTTAATATTAACTTCTTTAGCAAATTTTGTTTAATCCTGATTTTGCACTCGCGTACACCCCAAATTTATTTATTTGTCTTCAGTACCTGCTCAATCCTAGTGTGGATAAACCCACTTGCATACCCACAGCAAGATCACTGGGGAAAGTCCACGAATGTGGTAAACTTGTGTGCAAGCATATCCTGGGTTTCTGACCAAGTGTCTATCACTGTTAACACATCTCAATACATATTAATGACTTTCCCGACAATTGTTAATACACTACAGACAGTCTAATTCCTGTGTATGTGCATGTAAATGCACAATGGTTTCATTGAACACATGAGAGTGAAAAAGCAGCAAGATTCTGAAATCTGTAAATGACTGTGTATCACGATGTTTAGTGAACCGTTATGGCAAAAAAATATAGTCGTTAATTTTATGTGTTCTATGAGAGAGTTGGAGGTGGTGATGCATTAGTGATGCAACTATTGGGGAAAGCCAAGGAATGCTTTCAGTGCATTCTTTTCACAATTTAAAGGCAAAGCAATGTTTTCTTTCAGTGTTATGGTATTGATAACGGGCTAAGAAGGAACAGTAATTGAGTCCATGGCAAGTAGTCTGTGTCGGGGAATAAATGTCATTTTCCTAACAGCTGATTGGTCCAAATGCTTCTGAGCATGTTAGCTGTGCAGAATGTTACCATGGTAACCCAATAAAAATTGAGCCATTGTGTCAACAGAAGATTATCAGTAAGATCTAAGTTCAGAGATGGCTAGCTAACCAATATGTGGGTTTGTGAGGCAAGACCTAGAGCTCAAAATGGATGCAGCACAACTTGTGCAACTATACTGTTGTCATACTGAATTAATAAATTAAACAGTAAGGAAACGCATTTCTCCTCATGTAAGAATAAACCTGCTGATAAAGGCTGTCTCTGAAGTGGCAGTCTAATTACTTTCCCAGCTTTTATTGAGTTGAAATGAAGAAAATTCCCTGAAAGGCAGAATGTAACAATCCCTGGGATTTAAAATCGCCTTGCTACTGGCAAAATGTAATAGTCCATCTTCCTCTTTGTGTCCCTGAGATGACTTCTCCTTTTAAGCTCCCAGCCTGCTTTGCCTCTTGTATGTTATATCCCATCCAAAACTTTAAAAATGGTATTTTCTTAGCTCATATGATTGGGTAGGATGTGTTAGTGATCAGTTTCAAAGGATCTGTGACTTATTATGGCTTCCACAAATGGAGTTTGATATTGGCTGATAAGGGCTCAAACTAATGTAGATGTAAAGCTAAGGTATATTGCACGTTTAAGCCCTTCATCGTTGTTTCATTTAATAGCTAGTATGCTGGAGCACATATCTACAACAAGATGATGTGAGCTTATGTGGAAATTAAAAAAAAAAAAGATTCTTTTATAGGACTGTGACTCACAGAGTTTATCTTCTATATATTCATGTGTTGTCAGAACGGTCATGCTGTTTAAAAGAAACTTGAGTATATTTTGTACACCTTCTGTATATCTTAGGTCCCCTTGTGTAGTCGAAACGGCTGTGATTTGTCGGGTCATGGACTCCATAACACCTCTAGAGGTCTGCCGTAGGAACTGGATTGGTCTTGTTTGTCCAGCACATCCCACAGATAATCGATTGGATTGAGATCTGGGAAATTTGGAGGCCAGGTCAATACTTTGAACTCTTTGTCATGTTCAATATGAACTCCTGTGCAATATTTGCAGCATGGCAGGCTGCATTATCCCGCTGAAAGATGCCCGATTGCCGTGAAGGGGTATACTTGTTCTGCAACAAAGTAACATGTCCAGACCCAAGATTTCCCAGCAGAGCATTGCCCGGAGCATCACACCGTATCCACTGTCTAACTTTTCCATAGTGCATCCCAGTATCATCTCTTCTCCAAGGAAATGACACACGCCCCCTGGCTGTCCACGCCGTGTAAAAGTAAACATGATTCATCAGACCAGGCCACCTGGCATTGCTCCATAGTCCAGTTCTGATGTGCCTGTGCATGCTGTAGGCATTTTCAGTGATGGACAGGCATCAGTATAGGCAGTCTAACCGGTCTGTGGTTACATAGCCCCATATGTAGCAAGCTGCAGTGCCAACATTAACTTTTTCAGGAATTAGCAATATTCAGTAGTAGCTCTCATGTGGGACCGGACCAGACGGGGCTAGTCTTCTCTCACACCCATCAGTGAGCCTTGGGCACCCATGACCCTGTCGTCCTTCCTTGAACCACTTTTTATAGGTACAAACCCCTGCACACCGGAACACCCCACATGACCTGCAGTTTTGGAGCTGCTCTGGCCCAGTCATCTAGCCATAACATTTAGGCCCATGTCCAAAGTTACTCAGAATTTTATGCTTGCCCATTCAGCCCCAATTGGTTTAGTGGTTTTATGTTGTGCTTAGATTTAATATTAGCATAATCTTATTCATTATGCCAAGATCCTGATCCCTGGAGAATTTGTGAGACCAGAGGCATCCCACTCCTTGTGTTGTCCGGGTTTGTGGCCTGTATTACTTTATCAGAACGAGTGACCACATCCCAGACACACACAGTTGTCATCTTGCATTCCTTTTTAGAATGTTTTTGACACAGTTATTAATGTAGATATTTCATTATATGCTTCACCTACATCTTTTTTAAAGTGTATATTTGTTTAAAAAAAAAACCTTTGTGTGGACAAATGATTTTTTTAATTCCAAGCATAGTAAGATATATATGTTTTTTTATAAATAAAAAAATAAAAGCTGCTTTTCTTTAAGGAAAAGAAATATGTAGGGACATTTGGTTTTTCAAACATGGTCGACGCCTGTCTCCGCACATTCTCCACAAAGAGATAAAAACATGACACAGGCACACAGACTGCCTATTTCCTCAGTAGACTAACAGTTCTCCTGGAGGTTTTGAAGGTCACTCCTGCCAACTATCTGCCTGAAGCAGAGAAAATCATCAGTGGTGTGAGGTCTGTCTCAGCAAAATGAGAAGAGAAGAAAACCCATTAAAGTTTTATCTGTTTCATTATTAAACTAATGATCTGAGCTGTGTGTGTGTGCTATGCAGCAGGGTATATTTTTGCTTCTTGTTTTTCTCTTTTTTTAAATAACAGGTTGACCCTAGCACCACTCACCCTTGGTTACTGTTGCTACTGTAAACTGTGTATTCTTTCCTTTTTATTTTAACGGAGGCAGGCAACAAACTGACAGTGCTGACAGACTTGATGCATTTGGCAGGGTGGATTTAAAGTTGGTTGAAAGTCCTATGTGACTGCTCAAAAGTCCCTGTGAATGAATTATTATTTGTACTAGAAAATCGATAAAATAGTAGAACTAGTGTATTATTATTTACCCGTGATTTGAGACTTTTAAATGAATTTATTAAACAGATGACAGTGGAAAACAACTATGGCAATTGCTGCTGCTCACATACTGCACAGTGCATGTTGAGCATTTCATTGTCATCTGTGTGTCACAGAGAGACTCTGTGGTTTTGATTGTGTTAATGTAGACACACTGACTCACACTGTCACTCCAGGTCTGGGATCTCGGTATGCGGTTTGATCTTAAGGGAGGAAACATGATGAGTAAAGAGCAAGCAGGGAGGAGAAGCCTGAAGTGGTGCATGTGTGTGCACATGTGTGTTTGTGTGCCTGTGTGTGTGTTGTTGTGTTTGTTTGTTTGTTTACCAGTTCTATCTTGGCTCTTCCGCTTGACCAAACCTGTCAGGCAGCTCATCTCTGAGTCAATCCAGTTTCTGAACAGCACTGACCAGCCTGACCAAGATGCTAACCAGCTAAACCTGCCTGCCTTCCCGTAAGGCTTGGGACCGGCACTGTGTGTGCACTGCAGCCCTCAATGGCTGGGTCAAGCAGCATATTAAGGCCCATCTCCTGATGCTGTTACTCCTCTGAGAAGGAGTGAGTAGCATGCAGTGATGATGATGAAGGCTGAATGTTAAGCGGTTCCTGAAACAGAAGAAATTCTTTACTTTCCCTCTGTATGTCATTTTCCTAATGTGAGTGGGTCATAAGCCATCCAACTACTAACTAGGCAGATTACATAGACTAAGGGTCAAAGGTCATTAAATAATGGCCTTATAATGAGTGAAGCTGTCAATAACAGAGTGCTTCTGTTTTTACATGTGTGATCATCAGAGTCATGCAGCAAACGTTAGCCCCTTGCACACGACAACCCTATGAACAGGATGCAGAAAAAATATGAAATTGGACTGTTTGTGACATTTGGCAGCATTATTTGGCATCCAGAGAAGAGATTTGCATGCACCTGTTGAGAGAGAGAGAGAGAGGAGAGGCTTGATCATCAAGAGGACTTACACACAGAGCTTCTGTTTGCCATGCACCTGCCTAGCTCTCACTTAGCGAATGGACAAGGGAGAGGGTGGAGGGAGGGATGGAAGATGAGGAAAAGTAAGAGATGGAGGGATGGGGGTAGATGCCCTGTCTCCACTGGTTTTTGAGCAAGTAGATATACAAAGCAACAAAGAAGCTCTTTGTGAGATTAAAGGGACTGAGAACAGTAAAGCTTATCTTCTTCTAGGTACCACTCCATGTGTTTGTCTTCTGTCTTACTCCAACCAACTGCTGGCTTCTCCATAATCTTCTTTCGTCTTGTCTTGTCTTCTCTTCTCACCTGATGTTCTGTTCCAATCTACCTATCTACATGCGTTACTGATCTGCTTCATCATGTATTTATGCTTATATATAGTTCTAAAATGCTGCAGTCCATCTGACTTTACTTTTTTTTTGGATGGTGTTGCCATGAGAGACGAGGAAGGAAAAATCGATCTGAAGTAATTTGGTGAACGACCACGTTCTGCTGATCAATACATGGATCAATGAGAAGCATCTTAGTGAAAAAACAGTGTATTATCAGTGGAACTGGATATTCTGCTCCACTGCCAGACTCAGTCTTCTCATTAATTAAAAAAAACTCTGGTTTTGGTTTCTGGAATCAGTTGTAATTGAAAGTAGACCTTTGTCTCATTTCTCATACTGAATTAGAGGAAGTGGCGAACACATGTCTTTAGGTTTTCTATAATGAATGAATTCAGCATGGTGTCTGTAACACTGTGTATGTAATGTAAGCTCTTTTGAAACTCAGAATATAAACAAATACAGCCACTCAGTGATGTCAGTATTCTATTCTAAAGCGACTACGTTAATATGCCATATAATAAATAATGCCATCACTAACCTCTGACCTCAAATAAATATTCTATAATTATTCATTGCTGTTTATTACTCCTGTGCAGATACATTGCTAAATGCTGATGAATTAATGATCTATCTCATCTTGAAGTACGAGAAAAACTGGTAGTGGAAGTCTATACAAAATACATAGCAATGCCCCTATGTACGTCATTGTTCTCAACCGCCAGTGTGTTTAAAGTGATAGACATCTATGGAAGCTGCAAGAGTAGTTTCCTCTGTGGAAGTGGCAAGTTACCACAATTTTATGATTTTCAATGCAGTTTAATAGTTGGAGCTTGTCGCCTCACAGCAAGAAGGACCCGGGTTCGATCCCCGGGTGGGGCGACCTGGGAAATTTCTGTGTGGAGTTTGCA